>VZQC01009253.1:2235745-2252995 GCA_009823505.1 Rhizomys pruinosus | reverse complement strand
TGCCAGCTTGATATGCTACTACCTCAGAGGTGGTAGAAAGTGAGGAACAGATACTAGAGGTGGGAGGTTCTTACTAAAACTGGGCTGTACAAGGAAGCATACAGATGACTTAAGAAAAGGTTCAGGCCGGGTGTGGTGGCGCACGCCTTTAATCCTAGCACTTGGGAGGCAGAGGCAGGCGGATCTTTGTGAGTTCAAGGCCAGCCTGGTCTACAGAGTGAGTTCCAGGACAGCTGGGGCTACAGGGAGACCCTGTCTCGAAAAAGACCAAAAAAAAAAGAAAAGGTTCAGAGGGCCAGGCATGGTAGCATACACCTTTAATTCCATCACTTTGGAGGCAGAGGTAGGAGGATCTCTGTGAGTTTCAGGCCAGCTGGGGCTTCAGGGAGACCCTGTCTAAGGGGAAAATAAATGGTTCAGGAATCTGACCCTTTTGGTTAAGCAGAAAATCATTATCTGGCATCTACTCAGTTCTCCTGGCCGGCTCACACACAGAGTAATCAGCCTCCTCATGCACCTTCACCTTATTCCAAGAACTTGGCTGATAAGTGTATGTCACCATTCTTGGCTTTCTGATCTACTGCTCATAATTTTTAAAAAGATATAATAGGGTATCAATTCATCTAGAGCTGTCCCAAACATCTAGTAATTCTAATAAAGCTTTGGAAGGTATGTGACAAGGGCCTCTGTTCAGGGGTGGCCATGTCATTGGTCAGCTCACTTTGGGTTTGGCTGGTCCCTGTTAAATGTGGCTTAAATAAACAAGCTTCTTTTTGGCAGAGGTGGAAGCCATGGAATGCAAAGTCTGGCAGAAGTGGTGTCAGACTGGTTCTTGTGTTACTTAGTAGGCTAACATCTACCATCACTGTCACAGTTGAGGAAATACCATTCAATTGAAAAACAAAAGTTATTCTGCCAAGGAATAAGCATAGTCATCACTTTACAAGAAAAAAGGGCCATGCTTATCACTCTGCTGAGCAAGAATTCTCACATCTAAATTATATTAATCACTAAACCAGTAGGGAAAAATATAGCTGTTTACTTTCTGAGCTTTGGATATATTTATAATTTGGGATGCCATTCATAAATACATTCTATAGCTCTCCCTGATAGTAGACAATCTAATGACTTTCGGAAGTGTTAAGGATCTGTATTTTCCCTCAGCAAATGTGAGTGCTGATTGATGCAAGCTGTAGAGGGTAGAATCTGGCTGCTATCCCTTTGGTTTCTGGAAATGTTTTGTGTGGTTTTCTAGATTAGAGTGTATGCAAGTTAAAATTCTTGTTTTATATTCTACTCATTAGTTTTACACAAGTTAGTTCTTTAGTTACTAGTGTAGGTAGTGTTCCTTTACATTAACGTGACTAATGGGGCAGTAAAGGTCAGGGAGGGGCATGGCTGGAGAGGGAGCTCAGTTGGTGCTTCCCTAGCTTTCAGGAATCCCTGGGTTCAGTTCTCAGCACCTAATAAAGCCAGTGTGGTTGAGCAGGCCTATAATTATAGCACTTGGGAGATTGAAGCAGGAGGATCAGAAGTTCAGCCCTATCCTTGGTTACATAGCAAGTTTGAGCTCCTGTTGGTGCATGCTTGTAATCCCAGTTATCCAGAGAGTTAGTGATCCTCAATAGAAGGATTGTGAATTCATGAGGCCAGCCTGGGCTCAGCAGGACTGTCTCAAACAAACAAAAGCTTTAAGAAAACTGGGAGTGTAGCTCAGTGTTAGAACCTTGCCTGTATTCATGTGGCCCTGGACTCAATTTCCAGCTCTACAAAAGAAGGAAAAATAACTATACTTTGAGGGAGGAACCATTTCGTATGCTTCTAAAGTGTATGTGAGAATTTTGTTTTGGGTTTTTGTTTTTGTTTTTGTTTTTGTTTTTTCTTTTGTTATATTAACTGTTTTTTGTTTTTTGTTTTTGTCCAGAAGTAGTAAGAAATACTCATGGCTGATCTTCGTATTTTAGGGGCAGGTGTTGAAAAGATCAAGAGAGGGAGAAGGCCTAGTGAGTGTGCTTAGGATTCTGCTTGAGGATTTGGAATCAAAACTGTTACTGAGAAGAATCAGATCTTTGTTGTTTGAGTGTGCGGTTGTTGAAGAGATTCCACTATTGTTTTACTTAGATCTTGAGGCCCACCCTCAGAGGACAATGAAACTAGCAAATATTTACCTCCTCCCCTACCATTTCCACATCCACTGGAGTGATCGAAGTATTGACCTATATTAAAACATGGCACCAGTAATCTTAGAACAGAAGATGAAAAGTATATGAGGAGAAGTTTTTGATGTGTAAATAGTGAGTTTATTGAGAGGTTGGCTAGAGTCTAGGAGGAGAGAATATAAGATCAAGAGTTGCAATGCTTTGTTGACTCTGTCTGCCAAATGTATTGCAGAGTTTTATGTGCAGTATCTAATTAAATACCATTACTAGTACTATACTAATTGCATAGCTATTTACACCTATTTAGTAAATGAACAAACCAAGGCTACTCCAAGGAAACACAGTAAGCAAGGGCTTAGATCTAGGATTCTGATTCATATAATTGCCAAATCCAGAGATCAAACTAAAAGATTTAAGAGAAATTTGTTTTAAAATCAAATATCCACCCCAACTACTCTATAATTAAAAAAAAATTCTTATCTAGATGACTGAGGCAGGAATAAATGGATACTTTCAATTTGTAATTTTTCACAGATAATATAACCTTGCAGCTTAGATGTCTTAGAGAAATAGAGGCCTAGCTGTTTTTGAAGTGATATGTATACACACTGAACTCTTCTCTTTGTCTCTAATAGGATTTTCGGGATGCTGTGGCCCATGCTTCCAGGCAGCTTGGAAAGCCGGTGATTGAGGACCGGATACTAAATCAGATCCTGTATTACTTACCTCAGCTCTATGAACTCAACAGGGATCTCCTGAAGGAACTGGAGGAAAGAATGTTGAACTGGTAAAAGTGAACTGAGTTCAGGCTCTTCAGTGCCTATAACTTTAGATGAACCATAGAGACCCCACCTGGGAGAATGAGGCAGTATTCCTTACACTGAGTTGTTTCAATATATGAATTTTCTTGCCAGTGACCTGTAGATTGAGTATTTCGGATGGCCAGACCAGGCACACTGAGTTTAAATACGTATCATTAAAAAAATTCTTTAGTGCTTTCTCAGCCCCATGATCTGTTTGCTTTTCTGAGACATGGTTTCACTTCCTGATACAGCCCAGGCTGTAGTTTTTTTAAAGTTTAATAGAAATAAAGTATAACTATCCAAATAATTCCTATGCACAGTTTGTCCTTTATTCCTTATAAGATTTTATTTTAATAGTACTACTTAGATCTTAAAAGATAGGGATATTTATGTAAGCAAGTGATATAAAAAGGTTTAAATATATCTTTGGTTTCTTTTTAAAGTAGTTTTTGAAATATTAAAAGCTTCCTTAAGTTTTAGGTCTGTAGATGTTCTGTGTTAAAATATTAAGCATTCCTAAGAACCAGACCAAATTAATGAAAGAGACAACTAGCTCAAGTCTTTGGATAATGTGGGTTTTTTTTTTTTGATTGATTGATTTTTGTTTTATTTATATGTATAAGTGTATTGCTTACATGCGTGTGTAAGTACACCCATGTCATGCAGTGATCGCTAAGGTCAGAAGAGGGTGTCAAATCCCCTGGAACTGGAGTTACAGATGGTTGTTAGCTGCCATGTTTGTGCTGGGATTCAAACACAGGTCTTCTGAAAGAACAGTCAGTACTGTTAACCACTCAGCCATCTCTCTAGCCCCTGGATAATTGTTTTTGTTTTTGTTTTCTTTGAGACAGGTTCTCACTATGTAGCCCTGGCTGGCCTGGAACTTGCTGTGCAGATCAGGCTTTCGTGAACTCACAGAGATTTGCCTGCCTCTGCTTCTGCCACCCAAATGCTGGGGTAAGGTGTACATACCACACTTGGCTGGATAAGGTATTTTCTATTAAATTTTCACCCCCATTGGGCCTGATGAAGCAGGCTTGTAAGCCCAGATACTTAGGAGGCTGAGGAAAGAGAATCACAAGTTCAAGGACAGCCTGGGAAACTTAATGAGTCTCTGTCTCAAAATAAAAAGTAAAACGGCCAGGCATGGTGGCCCATGCCTTTAATCCTAGCACTCGGAAGGCAGAGGCAGGCTGATCTTTGTGAGTTCAAGGCCAGCCTGGTCTACAGAGTGAGTTTCAGGACAGCTGGGGCTACAGGAAGACCCTGTCTCGAAAAGGCAAAAAAAAAAAAAAAAAAAAAAAAAAAAAAAAGTAAAATGACAGGCTCGTAAGATGGCTTACTGGGTAAAGGGTGTTGCCACCAAACCAGATTGGGACCCACATCATGAAGGTAGAGAACTGACTCCTGTAAATTTTCTTCTGATCTCCACACACATACAATAAATAAATAAATAAATAATTTGAGTCAAAAGAGCTGGGGATTTACCTTCATGGCTTGCTTCCCTGTAAGAAACCTTTGATTCAAAAAAAAAAAAAATTATATATATATTTGTATTAGGTTAGGGCAGTTAGAGCCCCAAATATGCTATGTGTGGATAACTATGTTCATGTTTGTTTCAGTAAGGCTACTTAAGAGCTCAAATTGTTATAGAAATTATAGCGTTTTCAATTCCAGAACCAGCTAAAGACAAAGCAGGATTTATCTATAAAACTGAAATCTTGGGCCAGGACTCAACATCTTTGCATGGACTTAAGGCGTAAGAGAAACAGACTCAGAACTCAGGAAGGATAGAAACCCCAAGAACAGAGGACATCTGAACACAAGGAATCTAACCCCAGCTCTTGACTATTGTTAGACCTGTTTCTCTTGAGTGTTTTTGGTTCTCCCCTTCTAGTTCTTGGATTTCCATGTAAGCCTGTTTCTTTTGCGATGTACTTTTACTTAAAGGAATGTATTTATCATTTAAAAAAAAAAAACAAAAAACTGAAGCTTGGGGGCTGGAGAGATAGCCTAGCAGTTAAGAGCGCCAGCTGCTCTTGCAGAGGACCTGGGTTCAATCCCCAGCACCCACATGGCGGCTAAGAACCGTCTGTAACTCCAATTCCAGGAGAACTCCAGTTCCAGGGGAATCCGACACCCTCTTCTGACCTCGACCGCATTGCATGACATGGGTGCACAGACCTGCATGCAGACAGTACATTCATACACATAGAAAAAAAACAAAACTGAAGCTTGAATGATACTGAGATGGCTGAACTGGTGTGCAGCATTTCTTTGCCTGGGAGACTTTGAAGCAGAGGCTACCCTGATGGCATGGAAAGCCAAGGCCCCGTGCA
This sequence comes from Rhizomys pruinosus, assembly GCA_009823505.1. Classification (NCBI taxonomy): domain Eukaryota; kingdom Metazoa; phylum Chordata; class Mammalia; order Rodentia; family Spalacidae; genus Rhizomys; species Rhizomys pruinosus. The sequence continues at coordinate 2,247,694 of VZQC01009253.1, read as the reverse complement.
TTTTACCACAGTGTAATACCTCTGCTCTGCTGCCATGCAGGACATGCTTAGCTGTAGTTGATCCCCAGGCCACAGATCATGTTTTGCTCCATAAGTAAGGACATGGTTCAAGAATGCATAACATTTTTTTCCCGTTACCTTTTTTTTTCCTTTTAAATAATGTCACAATTTGTAGCTCAGGCTGTGCTGGCCTAGAATTCACTATATTGTCTAGGCTGATCTTGAACTCATGGCAGTCTTCCTACCTCATCCTTGCAAGTGCTGGGATTAAAGATGTGAGCCACCATGCCTAGCAAGTATTCATTTTGAAGGAATTGAATATTGACTGTGCTGATTGGTAATCTACATATAGAGGATATCAAAATGCATAGACTAGACAAGGGTCTTGCTTTCATGGAGCAGACATTTTATTGGGGGGAAGGACCAAATAAATAAGAAAGATCAGAAACAGTTTTTGGTCAGAAATTGGTAAGATGCTAGAGAACTGAGAAAAACGATCAAAGAAGGCTCTGGGCTGGAAATATAGCTCATTGGTAGAGCACTGGCCTAACACATGTAAGGCCCTAAGTTAATTCCCAGTGTGTACGCACATGCACAGTGGAGCTTGTAGACGTTAGAATAGAGGAGCTCCAAGGGCTCCATATTTCCAAGCATGTGGAACCATTACTAAAAGGCTGCAAAATAGGAATGAACTCTGGTATGACCAAATAATATAAAGAAGAGTTGGGGAGCAGCAGGAAGAGGGGAGAGAAGCATGGCATGGATCCGACAGGTATGAGCAGTCGGCCTTGTATGCCTTTGCATCTCAAGGTATGAAATTTATTTTTATCCTAAGTGCACTAGCAGGTCTTTGGAGCTTGGTACACTCACCTCTGCTCACAGCAGGAGAGTTCAAGGCCAGTCTGGATAGCTTAATGAAATTGTCTCAAAAAAATATCAAAAAGAAGGCAATTGGAAGTCAACATAGTTTTTAGACTCTGGGTGCCCTGACGAATGAGCTAGAAGGGCAGTAATGGAAGCAGAGTGGCCATCAAGAGAGCTGGTAGGGGCAGCATGAAGAGCAGGCACCTTGCAGTGTCACTGAAGAGAGAGAAAAAAAGACAGCCTGATGGTGTACATGTGTCCCTGACACATTAATGACTTTTTATGTTTTTGTGTATCCTCTATCCATAGGACTGAACAACAAAAAATTGCTGATATCTTTGTAAAGAAGGGACCATATTTAAAAATGTATTCGACATACATCAAAGAATTTGATAAGAATATAGCTTTGCTGGATGAGCAGTGCAAGAAAAATCCAGGTTTTGCTGCTGTTGTTAGAGAATTTGAGGTATTTCCTGCCATTTAATATTGAACATCTTTTGTCTTACATTTTTCTAAGCCTTAATAATCATTTTAGTCATTGAAAACAAAGCTTGTAAACAAAAATGTATTAAAATATCACTTCTAAATCAAAGGAGGAATCGATCAAACAGAACAGTGAAAAACTCAAACAATAACAAGATTCAATTCTGGAAAATCTATTTTGGACTTAAAAAATTTTGATTTGGAAAAATAACATTTTGATGAGAGTGACTTAGTAAGAGTGTGTCACTGTAGCAAGGCTGGCATCAAACTCCTGGCATTCAAGCCTCACCAGCTGGGTCTAGCTTGTGCCTGTAATGGCTGCACTTGGTAAGCTGAAGCATGAAGATCAGGAATTAAGGCCATCCTTAGCTACATAGTGAGTCTGAGGCCAACCTGGGCTACATGAGTCCTTGACTCAAAACAAAAGCCAAGAAGATGGCTCAGAGGGTAAAGGTTGATGACCAAGCCTGATGACCTGAGTTTAATCCTCAGGACCCATATGTGGAAGAAAAAAACTGACTCCTAAGTTGTCTTCTGACCGCTACATGTGGCATGTGTGTATCCCCACACATGAGATAAATAAATAAGTAAATAAATAAATAAATAAAGTCTTTAAAACCCCTGTGGTAAAATACATACCTTACAGACTTACTATCTTATCCATTTAAAAAATATTCTATTACTTTAATTTTTTATGTGTATGAGTGTATTGCCTGCAAGTATATAAGTGCACCCGTGTCATATAATGGCCATGGAGGTCAGAAGAGGGTGTTGGATCCCCTGGAAATGGAGTTATATGCAGTTGTTAGCCACCATGTGGGTTCTGGGAACTGAACTCAGGCCCTCTGTGTGCTCTTAACCACTGAACTGTCTCTCCAGCCTCAACATCTTAGCCATTTTAAGCATACAGTCTGTAGTATGAGGTGTGTGGACAGTGTTCTAAAACCTGCTTCATCTTGCAAAATTGTGATTCCATGGCCATTTAACATTAACTTGCCCTTCTTCTCTGTCCCTGACAACTTCCATTCTGCCTGTTGTCCTGATGAATTTGATTAGTTTAGGAAACACTGCTTTTTTTTTTTTTTTTTTTTTTTTAGACAAGGTCTCCCTGGAGCCCCAGCTGGCCTGGAACTCACTCTGTAGACCAGGCTGGCCTTGAACTCAGAGATCTGCCTGCCTCTGCCTCCCGAGTGCTAGGACTAAAGGAATGTGCCACCATGCCTGGCTTAAAGACGGTTCTTAACTGCCATGTGGGTGCTGGGAATCCAACCTGGGTTCTCTGCAAGAACAGTTGGTGCTCTTAACTGCTGAGCCATCTCTCCAGCCCAACATTGCTTATTTTTAATTTAGCCTTTCCTTCTATGTGCCTGACAACTTACCAACAGTAATAGGAGAGAACATAATGTATACTTTCTTTTAGACAACACAGTTTAATGTCAGTTAAGAAAAAAAATCATCATTGTTTCATGTGTCAGATAAAGCTTTGTGTTTTGATTGAAAGTTTTGGAGGTTGAAGCTTGGTTGGGAGTAAAATCATACTGTTCATTGTAGCCCAGACTTATTTCAAATTTGATAGTCAAAACTGACCTTGAACCTCGGTCTTCCTGCCTCTACTTGCAAGTACTGATAGTACATGTTTGTTTGTTTTTTAAGTAGTTTATGCTGAGATGCTGGGAGCCCACCTCAGTGTCCTCTGCAAGTGTGGCAAGTGCTCTGAAGCCCACTATTGCTGATTTTTATTTTGTACTGATTCGTACAAGCAGCAGACAATTGCACTTTAAAATCATGTGTAGTCTTTCTGCTTTTCCTCTCTACTAGTGTCTTTGTGTTATTAGAAACATAGTATTACTGGCTATCATGGCACATACTGAAAATCCTCTCAGAAGGCTGAGGCAAGGAAGTGGAGAGTTCAGGGTCAACTTGAGCCACATAGAGAGAGACCTGTCTCAAAAAGAGGTGCAAGAGCATACTCCCCTTCTCGTTTTGATCCTACTACACAATGAACTTTTGGGCTACAGAATGAGTGAAGTTCAGGTATGGACTGAGATATCTATTCTACATACTAAAGAAAAGAGGTTTAAAGATAGAATCAAATGCCTTTTATGATCAGGTCAGAATGTTCCAGATCTCATGAGATGGCTCAGTAGCAGTGCAGGTGTTTGACATTTGCAAAGTCCTGGGGTCTGTCCCCAATCCCCCCCACCCTCACCCCCTACCATACACACACACACACACACACACACACACACACACACAAAACATTGTACAGTCTGGTGTTCCTATATACACTTTGGCTGTTTTTCATAGGACTATTCATTTGAAAAAAGATTTTTACATCCTTCAGTCTTCTAAGAGAGGGATTAACTTAGCAAGGGTGTTCTTCTCTTTAGTTTCTGTAAATTTCCCCAGTACCATGTTGTTACTATGAGTGTATTGACCACATGGTTCTGATTATTGTTGTTGAAGTCTAACTCCCCGTAGTTTCATTTCTGCTTTCTTATTTTAGGAACCTTGCTTTCTCTTCTTGGTTCCTTGGGCTTTGTAGTTAGGACTGTCCTGTCAGATGTCCCTCTGAGTGGAAGCTGTCAAGTAGGGTATGCAGTTGTGACCGCTATGCTCTGTGAGAGGCTTGTGGACCAGTGCTCCTTAAGAGCAAGTGGGTTCAGAGACCTACTGGAGAGGTGGGTTTGATGGAGGCTCCAGTCACAGTTTGCCTTGCCACATAACAGCCCCTTCTAGAGCTGCTGGATGTTTAAAGTTTGGCCTCCTGGGTGCCTTGCTTCTGAAGACAACAAAAACAACAACAACAACAACAAAACCCGGGGTTTGTTTTAAATGCTTTTTTCTTTCAGATGAGCCCTCGCTGTGCCAGCCTGGCCCTGAAGCACTATCTTCTGAAGCCAGTCCAGAGGATCCCTCAGTACAGGCTACTGTTGACAGGTAGGGTCTCCAATAAATTACCAGCCATTCAACCCCTGCTGCCCTTTTGGAGCTCTGCCTTTCCTAAGCACTTTTCTATCTCTCTACTAACCACTCTGCCTAGTATATGGATAACATCATCTGAACTAAACTGCTTTTAGTTCTTTGATCATCTAGTATTTTACTCACCTCTGGCCATTCATGTGGATGATGGTTTTACTTTTGGACATCTTTTTACCACCTCAACCCACATCCTTATGTCATTTTACTGATTATTAACCCAAGAATGTATTTTCTTGACTGCTCAGGACTCTAGAGAGTTGCTCCCATATATTTCTGTAATACTATCATGGCCCTAGTTACTATCCTCAGAGGGTTGCAATAAGGATCGATTAAGGAGCTAAATGAAGTGCATAGTCCTTAGAATAGTTATTTGGACATGGTAAGTTCTAAATGTTAACTACTCTTAGAATTAGTAGGAATAACATCGTAATTTTTTTTTTTTTTTTTTTTTGGTATCTCGCCCATCATTTCCAGGATTTTAGACCTCTGTCTAGTTTACAAGAGAATAAAAGCTATGGTTTAGATGAAGACATATGGTGTACTCTGGTACTTTTGTTCCTTGGCTCTTTAAAACTCACCATAGCTGTGAAAATACTCTAATACCATTTTCATAGATGAGATAACAGGCTTTTAAAGATTAAGTGGTTTGACATAGAGAAAGCTAATATACATCATCTTATCCAACCATACTGTCTTAACACATACTACTGAATCCTGATATATTTGCTGAAATGTATTGAATGCTGAGTGTCTTAATTAGCACGCATACACATATATATGCATTGAACTTTGTATCAAAATGGACATAAACATTGAAATGCTGCTCAATAGTGGCTTCTTATAATTTAGTATAAATAGATTTTGAGGTACTTAGTTCTTTAAAAACTATTGTTCTTAAAAAATGATGTTCATGCTGTCTCCTTAATCAATTTCTCTTAAATCTAGATGAATAAAGGAGGAAGTAAGTTAATCATGGAAAAGCAGGATTTCCCCATTTCCCTTGTCACAGAGGCTTCAGGCCTTCCCAGCTTGCCTAGCGATAGACAGTGACAGAGAGGACTTTCCTTTCAGCCCCAGGACCTACTACCTGAGGTGTGTCAAGAGTTTAATTTGAATTTCATCTGCCAACCAGGCACTAAATTTGCCTCTTGGATAATATAAAGCAAAACAGATAATTTGAAGCTATCTTGCCCATCTGCACTTGCTTCCTTTGCTTTTGGCCAAGATCATGAACTCACAGGACAGGAGGAAGCACTGCTGCTACACATGTAGTATTTTTGCTGGTTAACTCCAATAGCTGTCATAAACCAGCTATTGAACAGCATAGGCTATTTTCACTACTGGCGAGTGAGTACTGGTTTTGGTGGTAATAGACAACTGTGGCTTCAGATGTGAGAAGGAAGGATCAGGACACTGAAAAATGTGATGTAAAAATATCTTTTTCCTACCCTATGGTATCTGCATAGTAAAAAAGATGCCTATACTTAACTTAGCTTGCATGCTTAGTTGTTCTGGGTAGAGAAATGAGAAAGCAAGTTTTTCACACTGTGTATGTGTGAGGGGTGGTATTTTTGTTTTTCACTGTGTAGCCAGGGTTGACTTCAGGCTACCTATTCTCTTACCTCTCGAATGCTGTATTTATAGGCATGCATCACCATACCTGGCTTTTAACTTTCTTTTTATTTACATTTATTTATTCATTTATTGTGGTAAGGTATGTGCATACAGCATAACATACATGTGGAAGGCAGAGGACAACTTGTAAGAGTCCATTCTCTCCTTCTACCATGTAGAGCCTGGGGATTGAACACAAGTTTTCAGGCCTGGCAGCAGGCACCACTGTCCACTGAGCCATCTCACTGGCCCATGCCTGGTTTTTTGAAAGCTGTTTTTAAGAAAACAGACTCAGGATGTAGCTTAGTTGGTAGAGTGCTTGTCTAGTATTGCATGAAGTCCTGGGTTCAGTTCCCCCTGGCACCGATAAACTGGGCATGGTGGCACATGTCTGTAATCAAAACCAGATTTTATTTGCTTTATAATACCAACATCATGTGAGCTTGGTCTTTATTTTAGGTTTATTTTTGGTTTGTGAGGTTTTTTTTTTTTTTTCTTTCTTTTTTTTGAGACAGGATCTCCCTTTAGTCCCAGTGGGAACATGCTCTGTAGACCAGGCTGGCCTTGAACTCACAGAGATCCATCTGCTGGGATTAAAGGCATGCACCACCACACCTGGGGTTTTTCATATTTTTATTTTGTTTTTTGTTTGTTTTTTGTCTTTTTGAGACAGAGTCTCCCTGTAGCCAGCCCTAACTGGCGTTGAACCCACAGAGCTCCACCTGCCTCTGCCTCTTGAGTGCTGGAATTAAAGGTGTGTGCAACCACACTGGCCTTTGTTGTTTGAGTCAGGGTGTTGCCATGTAGTCCTGGCTGGCCTGGATTATGTAACCCAGACTAGCTTCAAACTCATGTAGTCCTCTCACCTCAGCTCAAAAGTTCTGGAATTGCAGGTAGAGTCATTTTCAGTTTTGATCTGCCTCTAGTTTTAGATTAAATCAGTTTTCCATGTATCCACTATTTAACTGATGCACAATACCATGTACTAGTAGCTCCTCAATACTTGTGGATTCATTGAGTGTCAAAGATGATGGATAGTGTCTTAGTTACTGTTCTGTTGCTGTGATGAGACACCATGAGCATGGCCACTTATAGAAGGATGAGTTTAAGTTTCTGGTTCCAGAGGAATTAGAATCTGTCATGGCAGAGGGGCACGATATGATAGCAGGAGGTGGCAGGAGCAGACAGCAGAGTGCTAACATCTTAAGGGAGGCATGGGACTAGAAAAATGGCAAGGCTTAAGAACTCTCCAAATCTGCCCCCAGTGACTTGCTTCCTCCAGGAAGGGACAGCTAAAGTCTCCCAAAACAGCGCCAACAACTGGGGACAGAATGTCCAAATACTTGGAGCTTTGGGGGGACATTCTCATTCAGACCACCACAGATGGTTTGTTTGAAGTCACAATCATTCTAAAGGAGATAATAGAACAGTATTATTTGTCCTCTTCCTTTTCTTTCATGATTATAACTCTTCCCTTTCCCTAAACCTGACCTGAAGTCCTCCATTGTCTTTAAAATCATGTCTGATTTCTTCTTTTCCTTTGACTCTTGGTTGTTAGTGTTTTGTGACTCAGAAAATATTACTGGGATACAGTATAAGTTGTTATATATAATCTGAAATACTGATTTGATTATAAACTGCTTAATTACAGGGAGTAAATTTTATGTCTCTAATTTAGTGTGTCCCCCTAAAGGTAAAGAACATTAGATCCATTTTTTTTATACTGTGAAACTATCCAGGGAATAATCTTGAATGGTTATAAACTAGGTAAAAAAATATCTATTAGCTAAAAGTTTTAAAATGCTTTGTTCTTCTTAAAAGCAAAAGCTCAGCTAGAAGGTAGAATGTTTTCCCTAGCCTACACAATATAGTATTAGATGAGGCACTTAAGGTGCTGTGATCCAGAGAAAAACGGGGGAATACTAAGATTCATTTTATATTGTTATTTAAAATTCTTATTATTTAGTATTCAGTTTTGTTTGTTTTGTTGTTTTTTTTTTATATATTTTTTCTATATTTTTTCTTTTGTTTTTTTTTAATTTTCATTATTTATTGAAGCTTTGTGTATTTCATACATCATTTTCCAATTCAGTTCAGGCATATTTCCCTTTCCCTTCCCCCACCCTACTCCACCCCACCCCATCCATTTGTTTGTTTACTTAAGGGATTCTACAATATAAGAGCACAGTTGTTTTCACATCACATTGACATTGCTCAGTTTGCCATACAATTAGGTAATTGGTACTAGCATCCACAGATGAGGGATACCATTCATCGTTTGTTTTCCTGGGATTGTGTTACTTCACTCAGCATGATATCTTCTAGCTCCAACCATTTACCTGCAAAATTCATGATGTCATCTTTCTTTACGGCTGCATAGAACTCCATTGTGTAGCTGTACCACATTTTCTCTATCCACTCGTCAGTTGAGGGGCACTTGGGTTGGTTCCAGCTCCTTGCTATTGTGAAGAGAGCTGAAATAAACATGGCTGTGCATGTATCTCTGCGGTAACATGAGTCTTGTGGGTACATACCCAGGAGTGGTATGGCTGGGTCAGGTGGTAAGTTCATTCCAAGTCTTCCAAGGGTTTTCCACACTGCTTTCCATAGTGGCTGTACGAGTTTACATTCCCACCAGCAATGGATGAGTATTCCCCTTTCCCCACAACCTCTCCAGCACTTGGTATCATTTGTTTTCTTGATCCTAGCCAGTCTTATTGGAGTAAGATGATATCTTAAAGTGGTTTTAATTTGCATTGCCTTAATTATTAGTGACGTTGAACACTTCTTTTTTCTTTTTAAATAGAGAGTGTATTTTTATTTTTTATTTTTTTATTTTTTATTTTTAATGAGTATGAATGTAGTGTCTGCATGTAGGTTTGTGCACCCATGTTGTGCAATGCCGCGGTCCTTTCACAGTTCCTATGCCTATATCAGTCAGTTCAATGTGGTATGCCTGTTTTATAGGAAAATTACAAGTACCAGTTGGCTCTAGTTCACAGTAGGTTTTTTTGCTGTTTTGTATTTCCTTTGTCATTCATTCCAGGAATGTTTTTTTCTTTCTTTCTTTCTTTCTTATTTTATTTATTTATTTATTAATTGTTTTTTTAATTAATTTTATTTATGTTTAACAATCTCAGACCCGTGTTCCCGCCTATTCCCCCACCCCGCCAGAGCTCATGCATTTGCCAAACATGCTTTTCATCTCTTAGTCTTTCTCCAATATTGTCCATGGGGCAGTTGATGTTTGAGCAGAAGTTGCACTGTTTCAGTAGCTTCTTTGATGCAGTCTTTCTGTTGTTGTTGTTGTTGTTTCAAAATGCATTACACCCAACTGCTTGTGACAAAAGCTCAGGGGACCCTACACAAGAAATACTTACAATGGTAATTGGCACTAGCATGCACAGATGAGGGATACATTCGTCATTTGTTTTTTCTGGGACTGTGTTACTTCACTCACCATGATTCCTCTCAGCTCCAGCCATTTTTCCTGCAAAGCTCGTGATGTCATCTTTTGTTACGCTGCATAGAAACTCCATTGTGTAGATGTACCACATTTTCTCTATCCACTCGTCCGTTGAGGGGATTTGTGGGTTCTCCGCTCCTTGCTATTGTGAAGAGAGCTGCAATAAACATGGCCGTGCCATGTACTCTGTGTGGCGTAAGTCTTGAGGGTTACTGCCCAGGATGGTATGGCTGGTCGGGTGGCAAGTTCATTCCAAGTCTTCCAAGGTTCTCCACACTGCTTTCCATAGCTGGCTGTACGCAGTTTACATTCCCACCAGCAGGATGAGTGTTCCCCTTTCCCCACAACCTCTCCAGCACTTGGTCTCATTTGTTTTCTTGATCCTAGCCAGTCTTATTGGGTAGTAAGATGATATCTTAAAGTGGTTTTGTTTTGTATTTTTCCTATGATTAGTGATTTCTTTTATTTCTTCCTTGACCATTCTTATTCATAGAGTGTTGTTTAGTCTCATGTGTTCTTGTAGGTTGTAGGGTTTATTCCTGGTAGTTGTTTTTTGTTTTATTGCACTGTGGTCTGATAGAATGCATGAGGATTCAGTGTCAATCTTTTTGTATTTGTGATTTTTTTTCTGTCTCCCAGTATATGGTCTGTTTTGGAGAATGTTCCGTGAGGTGCTGACGAGAAAGTGTATTCTCTGGTGTTTGGGTGATATTCGATAGTGTCTGTGAGGTCCATTTGGTGTATTGTTCATTTAGTTCAGATGTCTCTCTGTTTATCTTTTGTCCTGTTGATCTGTCCAAAGGACTAATGGGGATATTGAAAGTCCCCTACTATTAGTGTGCTGGGGTTAATCTGTGCCTTGAGATCCTGAGAATTGTCTTTATAAGTTTGGTGCACCTGTTTGGTGCATATATGTCATAATTGTGAGCTCTTCATCTCAATTGTTTCCTTTAATAAAGATGTAATGGCCCCTTTGTCTCTTTTGATTTCTTTTGCTTTGAGTCTCTTTTGTCTGATATTAGAATGCATGCCCACTTTCTTTTTGGTACCATTGCTTGAACTCTTTCGTCCATCCCTTCACCTTAGTTGGTGCCTGTCCTTGAAATAAGTGGTTTCTTGTAGACGATCTAGATGGTTTGTTTTCCTAATCCATTCTCCCGTCTATGCCTTTTGATTGGGTGAGTTTAGTCCGTCATATTTTAAGGTTATAATTGAAAGAGTGTGTTGCTTCCTTTCACTTTATTATCCATTTGGACTTCTAGCCTCTGATTTTGCTCCTATGGTTATATTTTATTAGTTTCTTTTATGGTGTTTGAGGATGGTTGCTCCTCTCTTCTGCCCTTTGAATTGCTTCAAGTATTTTATGAAGGAAGTTGGTTTTACAGACATGTATTCCAGCATCTTGTTTATGTCATGGAAGTTTTTCTCGTCTCCTTCAAGTATAGTCGACATTTTTCCTGGGTAAAGTATTCTGGGTTGGATCCATCAATCCTTTAACACTGGGGAATGCTTTGCTTATGTTCTTTTGCTTTCATGGTTTGCACAAGAGTCAGTGTGTAATTCTGATGGGTTCCCTTGTATGTGACTGTGTGTTTTCTTTTGTGGCCCTCAGAATTTTTTTGTTTGGGCATCTAGCATTTTAACTTGTCATATGGCGTGGGGAGTTTCTTTTTTGATCTTGTCTATTTGGATTCCTATGTGCTTCTTGTATTTGTATGGGTTTGGTCTATTTTTAGTTTGGGGAAATTTTCATCTATTATTCTGTTGAAAGATCTGATCCATACATTCTCTCTTGAGATTCCTTCTCCTTCCTCTATTTCCTATGATGCAGAGGTTTGATCATTTCCATAGTGTCCCCTTATTTTCCTGGTTGTTCTACTTTTGTGTATTTTTAAATTTTCATAATTCTTTATTTGAGCTTTAGTTGCTCTGTGTTATCTTCCAGATCTGATATTCTTTGTTCTGCTTCCTCATTCTACTTCTGAGGCTTTTTCCTTCCTTTCTTCTTGATTGGATGTTGTGTTCTATTTCCTTTTTCATTTCATCCTGGTTTTCTTTAGTTGTTCCATTTCCTTTTGAGTTCTCAATCTCTTCTTGGTGTTCCTTATCTTGTTTGGTTCTATTTTTCAGTGTTTCTACGTCCTTTCTGGAGTTTGTTTTTTTTCCCTCTAGTTCTTTCTGGAGTTTGTCAATCTGTTCCTTTAGTTCTTTCCGAAGTTTGTCATTGTATCCCTCTAGGTCCTTTTGAGTTTTTCATTCTCTCTCTTTAGTTCTCTGAATTATTCTCTATTTCTTTAATTTCTCATGTGTAGGTCTTGCAATTATTGCCTCTAGAGCTCTGTTCCTTGGGTCCCTCCAAGGGGTTCCATTGTACTATCTCCTTCCAGGGTTTGTAGAGCTGGTGTGGGATTATCCTGTGGCCTTTCCCATGTTGTCTTCACTCGTGTCCCTGGCTGTGGGTGTTTCCCTTTTGTGGGGTCAAATCACATGATTTTCACTATGTTAGCAGATGGGTTTTGCTTGCCTCCTTCAGATGTTTT
>VZQC01009253.1:2186783-2228867 GCA_009823505.1 Rhizomys pruinosus | reverse complement strand
TGCGCGACGTCGAGAAGAGGGTGGTCGATTCCCTGGACTGGAGTTCCCTGTAATTGGAAGTTTCAGTCGGTTCTAGCCGCCATGATGGGTGCTGGAGATCGAACCCGGAGTCCTCTGCAAGAGAGTGTGCTCTTAAACTGCTAGGCCTGAAAGTGTATTTTCCTTTTTCTAATTATTTTTGATTGCCTTTGTGCATTTCTCATACATTTTTCCAATCAGTTCAGGCTATATATCCCTTGCTCCCCCCCACCCCACCCCATCCCAGATCAGCATTCTGCCATAACTGTCCTGCATCTTTCTCTCTCAGTTTTTTTTTTTCATTTTTAGCATAAGTATAATTATGTACCAGATATCCTTCATGTAAAACCATTCTGCAAGCGTTTGTGCCCAAACACCTACAGCGCCCAACCATCCAAGGGGGGACAGGTTGTTGTTCAATCAAGTTGATCAAATGAGTGTCCAGCTAATTGCTGTGTTTCACCATTTACCCCAATCCAGCACCTTACATTCTCCCACGCCCCTCTTCCGCAGTTTTCCCTAGGCTTAGAAAAGGGGCACAGGTGATGAGAAGAACACAGCTCTACTTTCTCCGGAGCTGTTGCTTGGATTCGTGGTCAATCTGGCTGTTTCCTTCATGGTATTTAAAACATAACTATTGTTATGGTAGGTTACCTTGTTATAGACACAGATATTTTGATGGTATTTTAATCTATGAATTACTTTTTTCTGTTAAATATGACAAAGTCTTACTGTGGATTACTGACATCTCTGACCATTAGAGTGTAAGTAGTGGATCAGCCATAGGATTATTCCCTCAAGAGCCGAGCGATAAGCCAATTAAGAGTTTTGGATATACAAGCATATGGCTGCCAGTGCTGCACAGTATTTCAGGCAGGTGAGGTGTAGCTGGTTCTGACAGAGGAGTATTGCTTATCTCAGGGAGACCTGTATTTGTTTTATTAGTTTAGTGGCATTTGGAACACTCTCTGGTATTCCAAAAACCAACTGTACACTTGCAAAATGTCTCAATACATCTTTTTTTTTTTCCTTTCCTCCTCCTTGTTTATGGAGTATTGACTTGTCTAGGTTTCAGGCTTTCAATTTTGTTTATATATTGGATATTGGAAGCCTAAGTCAGTCTTCTCTTACTGTTCTGAAGGTTCTCCAAAAGGAAGTCCACTTGGATTCTCACGAATTCCCATTGGCGGGGTGGGGGGGGGGGTGTACCTGCCTGAGTGACTTACGGCGTCCTGCCTGCGCCTCAGGAGCTGGCCCACACAAAGCTACTGCGGGACCAGAGCAGACCTAAACACAACCGTCTGTTCACTCTGCAAAGGCAAAGCGTGGTCCCTCCGAGACGGGGACCCCCGAAAGAGGGCTCAGAGTCGAGACCCTCTTCCAGCGGCCCCTAAGACAGTACTCCCCCAGAAGTATCTGCCTGAGTGACTTATGGCGTCCTGCCTGCACCTCAGGAGCTTGCCCACACAAAGCCGCCGTGGGACCAGAGCAGACCTAAACACGCCCCTCTGTTCACTCTGCAAAGGCAAAGCGTGGTCCCTCCAAGACGGGGACCCCCGAAAGAGGGCTCAGAGTCCAGACCCTCTTCCAGCCTCCCCTAAGACAGTCCACCCCAGAAATACCTGCCTGAGTAAGTTATGGTGTCCTCTGAACACTTCTTAAGATGTTTCTCAGCCATCTCTAATTCCTCACTTGTGAAGTCTCTGTTTAGCTCTTTGCTTCATCTATTGAGTGGGTCATTTGTCTTCTTTCTCTTTTGTTTTTTGAGTAGTTTATATATTCTGGAAATCAATGCTTTGTCAGATGTATCTGCGGTGAAGATTTCCTCCCACTCTGTGGGATTTCTCTTCACTTCCTTGGTTGTTTCTTTTGATGTACAGAAGCTTTTGAGTTTAATGAGGTCCCATTTGTCAATTATCGACCTTAATTCTTGCACAGCTGATGTCTGATTTAGGAAGTCTTTTCTTATGCCTATGTCTTGTAGTCTGCTGCCAAAGTTTCTTCTATCGCCTTCAGAGTTTGGGGTTTCACCTTGAGGTCTTTAATCCATCTGGAGTTGACTTTTGTAGGGTTTAATTTTGTTCTTCTACAGGTGGTGATCCAATTTTGCCAAGACCACCTGCTGAAGATGCTGTCTTTCCTCCATTGTGTCTTCTTGGCCCCCTTCTCAAATACGAAGTGGCTAAATTGTATGTGCTCAAGTTTGGATCTTCAGTTTTGTTCCATTGGTCAACAGGTCTGTTTTTGTGCCAGTACCAACCTGTTTTTATGACTATAGCCCTGTAGTATAGTTTGAAGTCTGATATAGAGATCCCCCCCCTGTATTGCTCTTTTCACTCAGGGTTATTTTGGCTATTCCGAGCCTTTTGTTTCTCCAAATAAAATTAAGGACTTTTTTCTCCAAGCCTGTGAAGAAACTCTTGGGGATTTTAATTGAATTGCATTAAATCTGTACAAGAGTTTGGGTAGAATGGACATTTTTACTATATTAATTTTCTTAATCCATGAGCCTGGGAGGTTTTTCCGTCTTCTGCTGTCTTCTTCAATTTCCTTCTTCAAGGGTTTAAAATTTTTGTTGTAGAGATCTTTGATGGCTTTGGTTAGGTTTGTTCCTAGGTATTTTATTGTTTTTGAGGCTATTGTGAGTGGGAAGGTCTCCTTGAATTCCTTCTTCAGTTGCTTGATGTTGGTGTAAAGAAAGGCTACTGATTTTTCTAGGTTGATTTTGTACCCTGCCACTTTACCGAAGCTCTTAATCATTTCTTTTTTAAAAATTTTTTTTATTATTTATTTTTGTATGTGTATGAATGTACTGTCTGCATGCAAGTCTGTGCACCCGTGTCGTGCAATGCCGCGGAGGTCAGAAGAGGGTCTCGGATTCCCCTGGAACTGGAGTTCTCCTGGAATTGGAGTTACAGACGGTTCTTAGCCGCCATGTGGGTGCTGGGGATCGAACCCGGGTCCTCTGCAAGAGCGTCGGTGCTCTTAACCGCTAGGCTGTCTCTCCAGCCCCGCTCTTAATCATTTCTACGAGTTTTCTGCTGGAGTTTTTAGCATCCCTTAACAATCATATCATCAGCAAAAAGGGATAGCTTGACTTCCTCTTTTCAATTAGTACTCCTTTAATTTCCTTTTCTTGCCTTATTGCCCTCGCAAGTGTTTCAAGCACTATATTGAAGAGGAGTGGTGACAGGGGGCAGCCTTGCCAAGTTCCTACCCTTAAGGGGAATGCTTCTGTCGTTTCCCCATTTAGGATGATATTGGCTGTGGGTTTCCTATATATGGCTTTGATTACATTGATGAATGCTCCCTCCAATCCAATTCCCTCTAGGACTTTTTTTTCTCCTGTTAACATTTTTATCTTTCAAAGTAACAGGAGTTGTATACAAATGGCAGTAGACCCTTGCCTCTTTATTTTTATCTAAATAAAAGATAACTCAAGATGAATTCTCAAGGAAAAAAAAGCTATGTACTTAAGCGACTATAACTTCCTTAATCGTCTACTTGGAACCAGTAGTTGTGTTGCTGTCATAGAATTAGGAAAGAGGTTGTGATAAGTTGGAAGTGGTACATATGCTGCTGTAATCATTTTACCAGCAAACCACCTGCCATGCAATGCATTGACAGCAGCAATAGCTGCAGCAATAGATGGACACTTTACATATACATCTGTTACAGTATTCTAAAGCTATAAATTGTGAATGACGAACAGAGAACCCATGCTCATCAAGTATTTTGTTTTAAAACTAGAGCTAATTGTATATGTGCTCAAGTGTGGATCTTCAGTTTTGTTTCATTGGTCAACAGGTCTGTTTTTGTGTCAGTACCAAGATGTTTTTATGACTATAGCCCTGTAGTATAGTTTGAAGTCTGGTATAGAGATTCCCCGCTGTGTTGCTCTTTTCACTCAGGGTTATTTTGGCTATTCGAGTTCTTTTTTTTTTCCAAATGAAATTAAGGACTTTTTTCTCCAAGCCTGTGAAGAAACTCTTGGTGATTTTAATTGGGATTTCCTAATGGTATCTCTTAAAATACTTTCCTTAAAACTTGAATTAAAAGGGGCTGGAGAGATGGCTCAGCAGTTGAGTGCCAACTGCTCTTGCAGAGTACCCGGGTTCGATTTCCAGCACCCACATGGCAGCTAAGAACCGTCTTTAACTCCAGTTCTAGGGGAATCCGACACCCTCTTCTGACCTCCGGGGCAGTGCATGACAACCTACATGAAGACAGTACACTCATACACATAAAAAAATAAAATAAAAACTAGAATTAAAAATGAATTTCAACAACACAAGAGCTGGGATAATTAACAAGAAAGAAATGCCTCCTATCAAGGCCTTTGAGTTCCTGAGAAACTAAATTTCTAATTTGGAGTCTAATCAGGCTCTGCCCTAGAAATGTATTAAATAACTTTTTTCTGGAGACAGGCTCATCACTAAGTCTCCCAGGCTGTCCTGGAAAAGGCTGGCCTTGAACTCACAAAGAGCCACCAGCCTCTCCTTCCCAAGTGCTGAGACTAAAAGCTTGTAGTAGGTACCCTCCTCTACAAAAATAACTTTTGATGTATACAATTAGCTCTAGTTTTAAAACAAAATACTTGATGAACATGGGTTCTCTGTTCATCACTCACAATTTATAACTTTAGAATACTGTAACAGATGTTTTTAATATCCCATTTCCAACCAATATGGGATATCTTGAATTTCTAAGACCTACAAGGAATTAATTCCATCTCAGATGAAAGGCAAAGACTGCAGGAAAAAGTATCATAATATATTGTTAAAGCAATTTTTCATATAAATATTTTTTTAATTTTATTTATTTTTATGTGTATGAATGTACTGTCTGCATGCAGGTCTGTGCACCAGTGTTGTGCACTGCCACGGAGGTCAGAAGAGGGTGTCAGATTCCCTTGGAACTGGAGTTAAAGATGGTTCTCAGCCGCCATGTAGGTGCTGGGGATTGAACCCGGGTCCTCTGCAAGAGCAGTCGGGGCTCTTAACCACTGAGCCATCTCTCCAGCCCCCTCATATAAATATTTTGAACAGGATCAAAGAAACTATACTGAATCAGAGTTCAAAGGACTGCTTTTCCCCACTAGCTGTAAGGGGAGAAAAGATTTCAGAAGAATTTTAAATTATATTTTTCATTATACTTCCTCCAAAGTGATCCTCACTGATTTAACTTCTTTCAAAACCAGTCTAATAATTTTCTTCAAATAAAAGTTCTTTATAAGAAAACATTCTGCTAATGTAACATATACCATAGGTAGCGAACAACAACAAGAATACCTAAAAGGATCATTTCCAGATGACAGAAAATGAAAAAGTATTTGTTTTTTATACTACTTACATATTTTATATGAATAAAAGATCCCTTTAAAGAAAAAAAGTGACCGTCACAAAAATAACAAACAAGTGATGAGATCCATAGAGATTTTAGGGAAAGAGGAAGGGCTCAATGGCAACCTAAGTATCTGGACTCAGCTCCAAGGAGAGTATAAGACCCATGGGACAGGAGCGGTTGCTGTGCTGTCTGCCAACGTCCAGGAGTCCAAGTCAAGGCTGGTCCCTATGAATACCTGATGAGTGAGTGTTTAACGAATGAGTAAATCTGCCTGTAAGGACACGTTTCACGAGACAGTGAGAAACCTACTACAACTAGGGCAAAAGAAAATAAGATTTCTAGTGTCATTAGTAGGATCGAAAGGTTATTCCTGGACAAACTGTCAGCCCATGAAAGGAAACAGCCAGAATTGACCAGAGTCCAAGTCAACAGCTCCAGAGAGAATGGACAGTTTTACCTCTCATCTACCTGTGCCCCTTTTCTAAGCCTAGGGAACAACCTGCGGAAGAGGGGGCGTGGTAGAATGTAAGGGCTGCGATTGGGGTGAATGGTGAAACTACAGCAATGTAGTCTGGACACTCATTTGATCAACTTGATTGAACAAACAACCTGTCACCCCCCACTGGATGGTGGGGCTGTAGGTGTTTGGGCACAACAGCCTGCAGATAGGTTTTGCATGAAGGATGCTTGTACTCATGGATTATCACTTATAGCTAAAAATGAAAAAAAAAAAAAACTGAGAGAAAGATGCAGGACAGTTATGGCAGAATGCATGATCTGGGATGGGGTGGGGGTGGGGGGGAGGGAAAGGGAAATAAGCCTGAACTGAATTGGAAAAATGTATGAAATGCACAAAGCATCAATAAAAACTAATTAAAAAAAAATACGCTGTCAACGTTCTAGTAAGCAGCACAAGGGTGAGAGACATAGCCCAGTGATAGAATCCTTGCATAGCATGCATGAGGTCCTGAGATCAATCTCTAGTAAAATTAAAATAAAAAACAGAATCTAATAAGTGCCTTTGGCAGAGAAATTAAGTAATTAATGATTTGCTAGGCTACGTGGGAGAATGTATGCCAAGAGGTGGCATGACCATTAGAAAGATATTTCTGGAAACTGGTGTGGGTATAGAAAGGCCTGACCTGGATCACAACAGGGCGAGGGAAGGAACAGGAACCAGAAGTGCAGGAAAACTTGGCAGATCCTACTGGGGAGGAAAGACAGGAAGGAGCAGGATTTTAGTCTCTTTTGAAAGTGCTTGAGTGAGTGGAAGCATGTTTTCAGTTTGCAAGGTTGTTTGGTGATCCATCTACCCAGTGAACGTTCATAATGCTAGTGCAGGCGTATTCAGAACCTTATAAAAAGGCACAACTTCTCATTTCCCCAAAACTTTCAGATGACTGAGTCTTTGATATGTGTCAGAATCTATTCCACACCCGGATAGTATTTTCCTGAGGAGAAGAGAAAGAAGTAAATATGCGCTAGCTCAATCTGCTTCTACAGCAGTGTCTGTTTCTTCCTCCCTGCTGCTTCTCAGTTTCCACTTTTCACAGCTTCAAAGAGGAAGTGAGCCCCTGACACACTTAAAGATCAGGCCTGACTGTGATGGATTAGCCATGACTAGCCAATACAAAAATACAACTTAGAAGCAGCCAGGCTTGCCATAAATTAGAAATTGATTTCCCCAAATAAAGTCTTTTTTTTTTTATATAATGGTAAAAAAAAAAAAAGCAGTCAGGCTTAAACTAAGTAAATCCCTACACAACTGTATGTATCTTTCTACATCTTTGAATTGACCTTTAAAAATTGTTCACACGCCTTTAATCCTAGCACTTGGGAGGTAGAGGCAGGCGGATCTTTGTGTGTTCAAGGCCAGCTTGGTCTACAAAGTGAGTTCCAGGACAGCTGGGGCTACAGGGAGATCCTGTCTCAAAAAGACCAAAAAAAAAAGAAAATTTTTATAACGAATTAATTTACTTATGTATGTATGTGTTTTAGTGGTGTTGGGGGTGCAGGTCATGGCTATGTACATGCTAGGTAAGTGCTCTACCACTGAACTATATACCCTGGGGACTTTTTTATCAAGAATTTGTTTGGAATTTTTTACTACAATGAAGGGAGAGTGACTTTAGCAGAAACCCACCCACCCAAAAAGCTAAAACCCTAAGTGTACAGACAGGAAATTTTGGCAATAGCATCAGAAGATAATCTTAGAGCTGGAAATAGTCAGATGAGTACTGTGGGGTTGATGTGGTGCTCCAGCAGAGACAGAGGCAGAGGCAGGCAGATCTCTGTGAGTTTGAGGCCAGCCTAGTCTTCATACTGAGTTCCAGATCAGCTAGGG
The DNA here is from genome assembly GCA_009823505.1 of Rhizomys pruinosus. Classification (NCBI taxonomy): domain Eukaryota; kingdom Metazoa; phylum Chordata; class Mammalia; order Rodentia; family Spalacidae; genus Rhizomys; species Rhizomys pruinosus. Next base: position 2,221,159 of record VZQC01009253.1, on the reverse strand, counting down.
CTACCCAGTGAGATCCTGTCTCACAAAACAACAACAGGAGATCGGAGATTTCCGAAGACTACCTGAAGCACAGGTAATTCCACCCCCCAAACTGGGATCACCAAAAGAGTGTCCAAGTGGATTCTTTGGAAAACCTTCAGAACAGAAAGGGAAGAGTGAGTTAGACTTCCAATAGAAAGCCTAAAACTTGGACAAGTCAACACTCCATAAGCAAGGAGAAAAGAAGAAAAACAAATCAAACAACGAAGTCATCTGAAGGAGTTTTTGTCAGAATTATGGGCTTACAGGAATTGTTCTAGTTGGAGAAAACACTGAAATTCAGCTAAAGTTGAACTTACTTTGGTGCTTAGATTTGCTTTATCTTTTTTTTTTCTTTCTATGTGTATGAATGTACTGTCTGCATGCAGGTTTGTGCACCCATGTCGTGCAATGCCGTGGAGGTCAGAAGAGGGTGTCAGATTCCCCTGGAACTGGAGTTCTCCTGGAATTGGAGTTACAGACGGTTCTCAGCCGTCATGTGGGTGTTGGTGATCAAACCCAGGTCCTCTGCAAGAGCAGTCGGCACTTTTAACTGCTAGGCTATCTCTCCAGCCCGATTTGCTTTATTCTTCACTTGGCTGTTGGATAGCAAAATATGTTTGTCTTCTTAAACCCAGATTTGCTCTTTGTTGATAGAGTGGTAGGGCAAATATGGATAAGATTTTCTTTACATTTACCTGTAGATAAATGTGCCAAGGCTATTTCTATACACTTAGGATTCTTACTTGATAAAGTGGTGGCCTTGATTGGAAAATCTGTCCACTAAGAAAGAGTTGTAGCTAAGTCACAATAATGGATGTTTACTTTTGTTGAGAGACTCCCTGTGGATTAGACTCTTCTTGAAAGCATTCTAGATATGCCTAGCTGATCTAAAAAGGTACTAGGGAAGGTTCTATTCATTATGAGATGCGCCTCTAAATTTCATCCCAGTAGGAGCGTAGAGGCAAGTTTGGTTCATGAATCCTTCCCATTTCAAGAACAGCATTATCAGAGTCTAGTATATTCAAGTCTTTCTCATTGCTGTGCCCTGCATTAGGATGCTCATTTGAGGTCCAAGTTTCACTTGCCCTCTGTGACCATATTTGTGTACCAGATGGACTCTATCAGCCCAAGAAAGCGGCCCTCTCAAATTCACAGGAAGGTTTCTTGCATTCCGAGCCATGAGCCTGGAGCCCAGAAAGGTCCCTTTTTCTAACATATACAAACAACACCTTTATAAAAGGCAGCCCTGGGCCATATATTTAGGATCTAGAATAAAAACGATATTTGAATAATGGAAGAATTAGAGTCAGGCCACAGCACTTTGCAATTAAATATGTTACCAGTGGCTGGTGTCTGGTTCTAGTTTTCCAGTTTTTGTGTGTATTTAAGGAATTAAAATAAGTGAACATGATTACAAAGTAGCAAGAAATATCATTCAAAAGCAAAGTTATAGTACACATTGGAATACACAGAGGGATAGTAGCCCAGTGAGTAAGTACTCAAGAGTCCCAGGTTATCAGCTGGGTTCTTTTTTTTTTCTTTTAAGACAGGGTCTCCCTTTTAGTCCCAGCTGGCCTGCAGCTCACTATGTAGACCAGGCTTTGAATTCACAGAGATCCTCCTGCCTCTGCCTACCGAGTGCGGGGATTAAGGCATGTACCACCATGCCTGGCCTAAGATGATTCTTAGCTGCCCAGTCAGTGCTCTTAACCACTGAGCCATCTCACCAGACCTGTCAGCTGGGTTCTTTTATGGGATTTAAGAAGGGGCATGGGGCTGGAGAGATGGCCTATTGGTTAAGAGGGCCAACTACTCTTGCAGAGGACCTGGGTTCGATCCCCAGCACCCACATGGCGGCTGAGAACTGTCTTTAACTCCAGTTCCAGGGGAATCTGACACCTCTTCTGACCTCCGCAGCATTGCACAACACCGGTGCACAGACCTACATGCAGACAGTACATTCATACACATAAAATAAATAAAAATTTTAAAAAGGGGTTGATAACTAGGGGCATAGTTTGAGTGGTCCCTATTTTGATAGACAGATTTCAGTTAAATAACCATTTTCTGCTGTACATGACCCTGGTTTTAATCACATGCACACCCAGTATGGCATATAGAGGATTTTTCTTAAAGGTTGATTCACAGGACAGTTTTCCTTAGTGTACAACACCCAAAACTAGTGCAGACTGAATAGATTCCCCAACCCTCATACCCATATATAACTGGGATTATATTTAGAAACTGTTTATGTTTCATTGCTGTTAGGGAGGAGGAACTTATTCTCTTCAGAATGGGGTGGACATTCAGCTTGATTCAGGTGGGGTCCTAGGTGCATTGTTAGAAGGGGGTTGTATATGTACAGTTCATGCAGGTGAGAGACCTAGCTGCTGAGTGTGCTCTTAGAAGTGTATCCGCAGCCCAAACCAAGTGGAGTCCCAGGTTGCTAAGCTGTTCCCCCGTTTTTGCCTGCCTCAATGAAATCTTCAGAATATTATCTCAGCTGCTTAGTAAGAGCTTAAGCAAGAAGTGGTAACTAAAGTTTAATTTAATCCATCATGAATTTAGCAAACAAACCAGGCATAAGAGGGCACTCCTATTATCCCAGCAGTCATGAAGCTGAGGCAAGAAGATTCTAAGGCCACTATGAACTGCATAGCAAGATCCTGTCTCAGATAAATAAATGAAAAATACATAAGCAAATAAAGTCATCAGTGGTTGACTAGGTGTGTTCCAGACCTTGTTCTAGGTGTTTGGGTTATAAGGATAATTTGTCCAGGCTCCCTGTCCTTGTGAAGCCCCAGTTTCAGCATTTGTTAATACCCTGTGTTTTATAACTGTCAGCTTAGCTTCTAACATATTAACTAACAATGCTTCATATTCTCATTAAGATTAGCTTAGACGTTTGGAATTTTATAGATACATCTCAAAGTTATTTGGTATATAACAACGAATAGAACAATTATTAAAAATATTCTGGGAAGGAAACTCAAGTCAACACATGTTCTAAAATATCAACAAGTAAAAATATCCAGTACCTTTGCAAAAATAAATCTGCTGACTCAAACAAAGAGGAGAATAATTACTCCATCATTGGAATGAGTAGACAACTTGAACTAAATACTTTATAGCACGCATATGCATCACAAAGTGCAGGCATAAGACATTAGAGAAAAGAATGGATTGTTTATTGAGATACCCTGTTAGTAATTTGACAAATAAAAATCCATCCATTAATGCAGACACTAAAAATAAAGTCAAAACAAAATATGAAGAATTAAGCTATAGACAAATAGGAAAATGTAATGCCTTCCTATTAAAGTTCTTCAGATAGGGATGGGAGGAAAGATGGCTCTCTAGGTCCAGAACAACAAAACAGCTATAAAGGAAAATATTCATACCTTTAAGCTATTTTAAGTAGTGAAAACATTTTTTTTTTTTAGAAAGCAAGTTATTAATTGCTTTGGCTATGTTAGTGGTAAAAAACTAAAGTATATGCCAGGCGTGGTGGTGCACACCTTTAATCCTAGCATTTGAGAGGCAGAGGCAGGCGGGATCTTTGTGTGTTCAAGGCCAGCCTGGTCTACAGAGCAAGTTCCAGGCTAGCTGGGGCTACAGGGAGACCCTGTCTCGAAAAGACCAAAAAAAAAAACAAAAAAACCCAAAACAAAAACAAAAATCTAAAGTATACAAGACAATCATTGACTAAGACTGATGTCCTCTCCAACCCTGCAAACTAATAATTTTTAAACATTTTTTTCCAGAGTGACCCCAAAGAAATAATTTCAGATATGAAAAAAGACAAATGTATTAAGATATTGTTCAGCGTTACTTTAAGTAAAATGATCACACCATTTATCCAAACTATTAACTTTCAGGAGTGAGATAGGATGTCATTTTTATCATATAATCTGTTATGCCTGGATAACAGATAAAAGATTGTTATCAGGGGTAAAATCAAGTAAAAAATTCTGCATATTGTTAGTCAATATCAAGCACTTGAAAAACACTAGCAAATACTCTGAAACTGTGCGCATGCTTGGCATGGTGGCACACTACTGAAACCCAGAGCTCAGGAAGCTGAGGCGGGAGGATTGAGAATTTGATGCTAGCCTATGCTACATAGCAATACCATGTCTCAAGAAAAAAATCGAGCTGGGTTGTGTATGCTTATGATCACAATACTTTGGAGATAGAGCTAAGTTCAATCAGGAGTTCAAGGGCAGCTTCAATTACAGAAGCAGTTCGAGGCCTGCCTGGGCTACATAAGAACCTGTCTCAAAAATTTTTTATATATTATTTTAGAGAGAAGTTCATAATTTAAGTTTTACTCATTATTTCTCATTATTTACCTTACCAAATTCTCATAATGTATTTTAGAATTAAAGTGTTCTTCACAGTATTTAAAGCTAGAGTCAGTTACAGCTTTGGTCCAGTTTAATTGCCTCTCCTACTTTACTCCACCCCTGCCAGGCAGGGTCTTTATTTTCTCTCAATCTTGTAATCTTTCTGCTTCAGTCTCCTGAGTAGCTGGGATATACTGCCAAAGCTAGCCAGCCCAATTCTTCACATATTCTCAAGTGCTATTTTAGAGACAGGTGTCCCTCAGTGGTAGGCCCTAGGTTTGATCTCCATCACCATAAAAATTAATGAATGAAATAAAAATAAAATATGTTAAAAAATGGCACAGGAACCGGGCATGGTGGTGCACGCCTTTAATCCTAGCACTTGAGGCAGAGGCAGGCGGATCTTTGTGAGTTCAAGGCCAGCCTGGGCTACAGAGTAAGTTCCAGGACAGCTGGGATTACAGGGAGACTCTGTCTCGAAAAGACCAAAAAAAAAAAAAAAAGAAAAAAAGGTACAGGAATGTTCCTTGGCCAGACATTAATGGACCAAGAAAGTAAGCATTTCAACCTTCTGATTTTAGGAAGGCCTCTTGAGTACTTCACCAAGCTGCCTTGAAAAAATGTCAGTCATGTGACTTGCCAATTACTTAGGACTTTGTTTTGGTATTTCAGATAATCTATTCTTTCTTTGTTTGATGAGCCAGGATAATTCCAAGTTGCTTGTTTCAAACTTGGAAGCTTTGTAAAATGCTTATTGCTTAGATAGATAATTTTTCTCAGGGTCCTGTAATTCTGGATGTGTTGCTAGGATCACTACATATTCATGGAGGAAAGACGAAACCTGGATTATACAAAGCAAGCAGTGTCCTCCTATTCAAAATACTTGATTCTGGAATGTCACTCTCTGCCACCAACTGTTCTCGGCACATAGTCTAGGAATCATGCTGCTTGACTGCAGAAACTCCTGGACTCCCACTACCCATGACTAAAGTTTAGTAAAGCTTAGCTGAAGTACTTCTTGTGTAGATGTAGAAGTAGTAAGGTTTGCATAGAGCCATAGAAAATTTAGATGTAGTATTTTAGAAGCCCCATCCTTTGATTCCTATGATAGGAAGTTAACTTGCATGTCCCTAAGAGTTGCATATGGTACATGTCAATTAATTCTGTATTTCTCATGTTAAGGGACATGAAGACCAGGAGTTAGTTAACTTCTGTTAGACCATGATGCCACCTGCTGGTCTAAGAGTTAATTAACTTCTGTTAGACCATGATGCCACCTGCTGGTCTAAGAGTTAATTAACTTCTGTTAGACCATGATGCCACCTGCTGGCCTAAGAGTTAATTAACTTCTGTTAGACCATGATGCCACCTGCTGGTCTAAGAGTGCATTCATGGTTTTGATACACCATCTTTTTCTATCTGCCTTTTTTTTTTTTGTCTTTTTGAGACAGGGTCTCCCTTTAGTCCCAGCTGACCTGGAGCTTGCTATGTAGACCATGCTGGCCTTGAACTCACAGAGCTCCTCCTGTTTCTGCCTCCCAAGTGCTGGGATTAAGAGCACACCCGGCCTAAGACTGTTCTTAGCCTCTATGTGGGTGCTGGGATTCGAGCCTGGGTCCTCTGCAAGAGCAATCAGTGTCTTAACTGATGAGCCATCTCTCCATTCCTCCATCCCCTCCCCCCATTTTATGAAAAATCTTGAACTAGGGCTGGAGAGATAGCCTAGCGGTTAAGAGCACCAACTGCTCTTGCAGAGGACCCTGGTTCAATCCCCAGCACCCACATGGCAGCCGAGAACCGTCTTTGACTCCAGTTCCAGAGGAATCCGATGCTCTCTTCTGACCTCGGCGGCATTGCACAACACGGATGCACAGACCTACATGCAGACAGTACACTCATACACATAAAAAATAAATAAAAATAAAAAAAAATAAAAATCTTGAACTAATCCTCCTGCCTCTACCTCCCAAGTGCTGAGATCACAGCCAAGTGCCATCATCTCTGGTTCTTTTCTTTCTTTGATTAAAAGTAATCTAACTGGGGATGGTAGCACGTGCCTTTAATCCCAAGGGGTTGGGGTAGGGTGCAAGGCAGACTGAGGCCAGGTTGGTCTATATAGCAAGTTCCAGGCCAACCAAGTCTCAGAAAGAAAAAAATATATAATAATATCATTGACTTTTGAGACATTTTTGTTAATGGATTTGTTCAGGCAGAGGTAGGAAAATCATGATACTACAAGTCTAACCTGTGCATCTCCCCCATTATTACTCTGAACACTTCTGCAGGGCTAGGTCCTAAGGTAGATGGTAGCTAATTCCCATGAAAGTACAGGTGTGTGTCTGGCCTCCTCTCCTGTCTCACTGGGTAGTCCCATGAGTGTGCAGGCGTGGCTCTCTGGCCTCCTCTTCTGTCTCACTGGATAGTCCCATGAGTGTGCAGGTGTGTGTCTCACCTGGGTATGACGAGTCACTGTTTAAGGGAATTGTGGTTCTGTCCTCTTTGAAAAGGTGAAGGTTCCCGAGAGCATATACTGCAGCAACATGCCTTAAAGGCACACATAAGTGGATAGATAAGATACAAAGTTGAATTGCAGAGATCTTTAGCACATTTTAAAAACGTCGAAGAAGTCTGAGCCAACTCCTCTTCTTTGATTGATAATGATGTTGCAACATCTTTTGCATTTTTGGTCAACCAGAGTATTCAAACTGTGTTCTTAAAAGCTCAGGTTTGCAGGCCAGCAGCCTAATCTGTACACAGCCTAAACCCAAACCATCCAAACAGACCAAAAAATTAAACTTAGAAGCTTATCAGGCTCAGGAAAAGGATTCTAGGTCAAGATTTCATAATATGCACATCTTCCAGGGAACTTTCTTGGTAAAGAAGTGTTTGCATTTGTAAATATACTTTTGTAGTGGAACAAGAATTGAAAACTTGCTATGAGTCTGACTTTTAGCTAAATTTGCTTTCTTGTCCAGACTCTGGCTAACTAAAAGCTTAAAGAAAATCACTTGGGCTTTAGAAGTATCTATTAAGAACAGGAAGTAAGGACTGTTGAGATGCTCAGGGAGTGAAGGTTCTTATTTCCAAGCCTGACAACCAGACTTCAATCCCGAAACCCACATGATGGAAGGAGAAAACCAACTCCTCTAAGTTGTCCTCTGACCTCTACATGTACACCATAGCATGCAGAGCTTCCCACCCCCCATACACAATAAACGAATGTTTTAAAAAGAAGTTTGTTTCAACACTAATACTTGCTCTGTTTGGTTTTTGAGATAGGGGTCTCTAACTCAGGCTAGCCTTTAATTTACTACCCTTTCTCTTCAGCCTCCCAAGTATTCAGATAATAGGCATGACGACCTTGTGGGGCCTTAGTCCTGGTGCCATGGCTTATATGTGGAATGCATTCTGGGTGGAGTCAAAGTGTAAAAGGCCTGTCGTGTTTGGTTTTGACACGTCTCCTTTTGTATTCCTGGCTGGCCTGAATCTCACTATGTAGTTCAAGCTGTTCTCAGACTCCAAACAGTCCTTCTGCCTCAGCCTCTTAAATTGCTAGAGCTACAGATATGATCTACCACAGGTGGCTTAATAAGCTTACTTTTTTTTTTTTAATTGTGAGAAGGCCAAGCATAGTATATGAGCAATATAGTTTATTAATTTTTTCGTCTATTTGACCAGCATGCCTGTGTGCTCTAACCCGTTTGTATGTTCACATTACCTTAAAATCTAAATTGCTAGTGACTTTCCCTGGCAAGATGGAATCTTTGTCGTGCCTTAGGTAAACTTAATGTGGTCAAATACAACACTTCACCAGGTTGAGGACCTGTGCTTTGTATAATACACATGTCCAGACTCACATGGGCTCTTAGATCACTGTCTCAGAGACTGGAATTTTCAGCAGTGGGGTGTATATGTATCATTATTACATTAGAAAACTGGCATTGATAACCAAGTTTCCCTATGTGCTGAAATAATCTGTTCCATGATATTGCTAAATAGAGATTGGGCCTGATAATACATTTATTTTCAAACATGCCTTCTTATTTTTGCACTCCTGCTGGCATTTGGATTGATTTTAGCCTTTATTTCCCTTTTACCAAAACATAGACATGATCCTGCCTTTAACTCTAAACTAAGTGTTGGTTGAATACATTCAAGGACTTGGGTTCTGTCTCTAACTTATGAAAGAAGTTTTAAATTTCATTGAGTACTCACTGTCTCCTGTGCGCAAAGCCCTTGGCTAAGAACTTGCTGGGAGAAGGAAGGAGACAGGGAGCCAACAAGAGAGACCTGCCATGGTTGATGGAAAGTATGGTGTAGCTGCCATGTAAAGGCCTGACAAATGGAGAAAGCAGTTCTTACAAATGGAAAGTTTTATAGGACAGGGACAATTAAAGAAAAGCTTTGAAGAATATCAGTTGAAGGCTGGGGTGTAATTCAGTGACAGACCAAGATCCTGGGTCCTGAGTTCTATATTATACATATTGATACACACAAATATGGATGAGATTTTATATGTAGAAACAGCAGAAGAGATGCAGAACAGTTAGAAACAGATAACATGAAGACAGGAAGATGTTGAGAGAATTTGCACAGTCAAATTTTGGTTACGGACAAAGGGTCTGTATTATAGCAAGAGAGGAAGTCAGAAAAGTAGGTAAGGAACCATGTAGTGTGGGGGGTAAAATTCCAAGGAGAGGAATTGGATCAATAATAGGGGACATTTACCATTTCTCAACAGAGAAGTGATGCCTGAACTGGCATTCCTTGCTATTCAAGATTAAGTATAACCTTGGGGCTGGAGAGATGGCTCAGCGGTTAAGAGCACTGGCTGCTTTTGCAGAGGACCCAAGTTCAATTTGCAGTAGGCACATGTGGCTAACAATTGTCTACAACTCCCAGTTCCAAGGGAATCCCCTGCTCTCTTCTGATGTCGGCAGGCATTGCATGACATGGATGTACTTACATACATGTAGGCAATACACTCATACACATAAAATAAAAATGAAACATTAAAAAAGAGTAAACATAACCTTTTTCCATATTGTAAGAAGCACAGTATGCCACATTGTTTATTAACAGACCATCAATCTCAGCCATATTGACATTGGGGTCATTCGTTATATGGCTATATCTTGGGATATTTAGCAGCATCCCTAACCTCTAGCTTCCAGATGCTGGTAGTACCCTCCCCTAGACAACCAAAAAATGTCTCCAGACATTGCCAAATGTCCTCTAAGCACAAATTTACTCCTATTTGGAAACTACTGATTTAGAATACATAAAGTTAAGTTACCTTGATATATTCTGAGTATTGGTACATACTTAGATTGAAAACTCTGTCTCTTGAGCCTTCAATCTATTAATGACTTAGGATTTTATACTAGGTCTTAAGATTAAGGTAATTCATGTATGCTAGATCAAATATTAAATTGGGCATTTGGAGAGCTGGACTCTGTTCCTGGCTCTGACACAGAGAAGTTGAGTGACTTGGGTAAGAACTTTTACTTAGTCATATGATATGCTTTATTCTCTTTTTCTTTACCTTTTGTGGGTTTTGTTTTGTTTTGTTTCTAAGGCAAGGTTTCACTGTGTAGTTCAGCTTAGCCTCAAACACTGGACCTGCCTGTTGGCCCTGTTAGTGCTGAGATTACGGGTGTGACCACCAAGCCCTGCTGATGCTTATCTTACTTCTTTGAATATTTGCAGTTCTACTTCTGTATCCTGATTTAAAATTGATACTCTGGGCTTTATTCTTTTATATTTTTTAGAAAGTACAAGTTAGACTAAAACTAAAAATGAAATAGTGAATAAAAAGATGAGTATTTGAGGGAAGTCATTACCTTGTTGTACTAAATACTATAATTTTTTCATTTTTTAGATTATTTAAAGAATCTCTTAGAAAATTCTGGAGATTACGGAGACACTCAAGGTAACTAGTTTTTGCATTCTTCTATATTACAGAAGATTTTATGTTTACTTAGTCCTGGAAAGTAAAAATATACTGAGAACAAAACCAATATATAAAAATTGACTTTATTCATAAGGCTTAAAGGCTAAATGCTTTCTTTCTTTTTTCCTTCCTTCCTTACCCCCTTCCCTCCCTCCCTCCCTTCCTTCCTTCCTTCCTTCCTTTTTTTTTCAACAGGGTCTCCTGTAACCCAGAACTCACTCTGTAGACCAGGCTGGCCTTGATTTTACAGTGCTGGGATTAAAGGTGTGCACTACCATGCGTGGCTTTTTAAAAGCTCTTTGGCTGGCTGTGGTGGCTTACACCTTTAATCCCAGCGCTTGGGAGGCAGAGGCAAATGGATCTTTGTGAGTTCAAGGCCAGCCTGGTCTACATAGTAAGTTCCAGGACAGCTGAGGCTACAGGGAGACCCCGCCTCAAAAAGATTTAAAAAAAAAACAACAAAACTTTGAAGGAAGGTAGATGAAAGTAGAACTAGGTGAAGTGGCAGTGTACTCCTGGAAGCAGGAGAGATCACAGGGCCACAGGTCTCCTTCCACCAGAACCAGCCCTTTGAGTGCGGACCTGGCCTGGCTTGGATCAGGATGCTTCTCCCTTGTAAGCTCAAACTCTCTGCTGGGATGTAATTCAAATTCTGTAGATGTCCCTTTATTCATTTTTCAAAATGAGCAACTGAACCAGATGATTTATAGCTTGAAAATCATGAGTCCATCAAGTGACTAAGTTATACACATCAAGGATAAAGTTTAAGCCTTGTATGTTGACATATATCATTTTGTTTCAAGGCAGGGTGACCTTGAACTCATGATTCCCCTGCCTCAGACTCTTGAGTGCTGGGATTACAGGCCTGCACTTCTATGCCTGGCTTAGTTTCTTTGTTGTTATTTTTGTTTTGTTTTGTGCTGCTCTGAATTAAATCCAAGGCACACTAAGCAAATACTCTACCTCTGTACTACAGCCAAAGCCCAGTGTTATGTTTTAGAAGGATTTTATTTTAAAGGAAAAGTTCAAGATGGCCGGAATGATGTATTATGTCTTTGTGAAGATATAATGTAGTTGATGAAGAAGCTTGAAATCTCCATTAAATAATGAAAACAAAAGCAGGTAGCTTTAGAGTAAGGCTGTCCTGAACTGAATAGAGTCATCTGCAAAAAGAAAGAAATATGATGAGAGGCCAAAGAGTCTGACTTAGCAGGAAGTGGGACTGAAAATGAGCAGAAGAGTAGATAGGAGGAAGAGTAGGCCTTGCTGACCAGAGGTATAGAGACAGGGCCTGGGGTTGTAGGTCAGTATGGTATAGCATGAGCTCAGCAAGCAGAAAGCTTGGGTTTGTTCCCCAGGATACCTTTTCCCACCCCTATTATAGTGACCTTAGCAAAAGGAGCTTCAAGAAAACATCTGTTCCATGTCCCTGAACATCAAAGAAAATGAGTCATGAACTCATTTCTATAGATGAAGAACAAATAAAGAGTTAGAGATTAAGGAGCAGAAATTTCCACCTCAGCAGAGACATACATAAAGCATGAGGTGAGGTGGACTTTGTAGCCAATAGCAGAGCAGTAAACAGGGTGGGGGCGAGCTGTGGATCAGACAGCATGAGGGTGAGGAAAATGAAGCAAATGCAGCTTTGAAAGGTGGACAACTGAACTGAAGGGGAGCATCATCAAGGTCTCGCAAGGAGATGGTGGGAGACTAGAATTGTAGCGCTTGATGACCAGCTGACCAAGAAGCAACCACTTTATCATTCATTCTCTCAATCCTAAGCCTTCTCTACCTGCCTACTGAGAATTACAGCAGCCAGAAAGCCAGAACATATCCAAGGTAACCTTGAGTATGTGCAGTAAACAAAGTATCTGGGGTGCATGCATTCTAGCATATGGTGGAGACTGCTAGAAAGGAAATGCTGCTTTCCTTTACTGATTGCAGTAGGCCTGGGAGTGTAGTTCAGGATTACAGCATTTGCCGAGCACGCATGAAGCCCTGGGTTCCATCCCTAATATCACCTACACAAACAGTTTTTAAGGAGCAATATTAGGGCTGGAGAGATGGCATACCTGTTAAAGCCTCAAGTTCACAACAAAAAAAGATAAGTGGTATATATTTAAAAAATACAGAAACCTCTATAGTTGGTGCTAGAAAGAATACCCTAAGCCAGGGACGGTAGCACAAATATATATCCTAGCGCTCAAGAATCTGAGGCTGGCTTTGGCTATATTAAACTCTGTCTCTAAAAGAAAAACCAAACAAAAAATATTTAAGATTTTTTATGTGTATGTGTGAGTGCTTGTGCACCACATTCATGCCTGGTGCCTTCAGGGACCAGAAAAGGGCTTTGGGTCCCCTAGAACTGGAGTTACAGGTATGTGTGAGTTGCCGTGTAGGTGCTAGGAACCATACCCAGTTCTCTGTAAGAGCAGCAAGTGTTCTTAGCCACTGAGCCATCTCTGCAGCCCCTGAAATATACAACAACAACAACAACAACAAACCTCAATCCTCTTTAAGAAGTTTCTCTTTATTCTTTAATAGCCCTTCCATTGGTGACCGTTGTTATTTGCATAATGCTTTGAGAAGGCATGGAACCTCCTTTAACATTTTGCCCATTTGTCTCAGAATGCCACTGTCACACTGTATGAGGTAATCATCTTTGTTTAGGCTGGTGAGAATTGCAAGGCATTAGCTTCTCTGCCTTAGGAAGACTAGTAGACCTTCTTGGTCATTGTAACAAGTTTTCTTTACACATGTCCCTAAAGGAATGTCCTACCTTGAATGGGACACAGCCACATCCCAGAGCGACCAAAAGGTAGACTTAACCAGATGTGGTAGCACATGCCTATAATCTCAATACTATCCCGGCTGAGGCAGGAGGATGCAGGTTTGGGTTTAGCCTGAGCTTCACAGCAAGACTAGCTCAGAAAAATAAAAAAAGACATTTCCTTTATATCTAATTACAAAGATTATATGGCTGGAGCTTTTTTTTTTTTTTTTTTTTTTTTGGTCTTGTTTTGGTCTTTTCAAAGACAGGGGCGCCCTGTAAAGCCACCGAGCTGTCCTGTAACTCACTCCTGTAACCAGCTGGCCTTGAACCGACAAAGATCGCGGCCCTCTGCCTCCCAATGCTAGGATTAAAGGGCGGTGTGCGCACCACGCCCGGCCTCATGGCTGGAGCTTTTAAAAACCACTTGTGAAAGGCAAAGAGCTATTTACAAATTTTATAAGCTAAATTACAAAGTGGGTGTTAGTATTTCCATAGTAATGTGCTGGGTACTTCCTCCTGGCCTCCTCCTTCGCGGCTCCCATCCCCTCCCTCCCCTCCCCTCCCCTCCCCTTCCCTCCTCTCCTCTCTTCTCTTCTTTTCCCCTTCCTTTTTTCCCTACTGGGGGTTAAACCCAGGGCCTCACATTTCTCTCATTCTTAATTTATATCTCTTCAAATCAGACTAAGAGAGGTAGTCTGTGTCCTAGCCCTCTTAGGGTTTTGTTTGGGGATGTTTTAGTTTATTGGTGCTGAGAATTGAACCAGGGCCTCAAGCATGCTAAGAAGTATATGCCGTGTTATTGACCCACATGCCTAACTCCTGACTCTCTTAAGTAATTATTTCTTATAATTCCTGTTGGCTATATCAGAATCATGTTCCCTCATAGCTTTCTTCTCCAAGACAGTTTATACTAGGAAAGACCTTAGCTTCTGGTAAAGTCCTATTCTTATCCTTATTACAAACAGGAAAATAATCCCACTTTAGCAGAAAACAACCCCAACATCTATGCTATTGGTAAACCTGATCTGTGGTCTCTTTGGAGTCTTTCTGTGGCTCAGTTTTGCTCATAGGTAACTGGTTTTGCCCCCCCCCCGTTATACCTTCACTGACTCTTACTGCCTGTAATTCTGCTTATATAGTCACCCAAGCTCCCACTATCCGTTTGGTTGCTGTGCAGGATTTTGTCATCTAGAATAGCTTAATATTGGAAATGATATGTTTCAGTGGTAATGACCGAATGCTCTTTCTATTCCCTGTTTGTTTTAGATGCCCTAGCTGTGGTTATTGAGGTAGCTAACCATGCCAATGACACCATGAAACAAGGGGTAAGTATCTTTATATCAGTGGCTGGTGCACTTTGGAACTTGGAGGCCTATTTACATGCTTGCTCCACACTGTCTTTCTGTAGGACAACTTTCAGAAGCTTATGCAAATTCAATACAGCTTAAGTGGACACCATGAAATAGTGCAACCTGGACGAGTAAGTCTTTTAGACTACCTTTTGCAGGTTTAGTACAATGCATTTGGGCCCCATCTGTAGCTATTTTTTATATCACTTTTGAAAATACATTATGTTGCTCTTCCTTGATCTAATATGGATCATTCTATCCATTCAAAACATTATGTAATTCACTGTGACAAGCAGTTTAATTCAATTAGGACAAGGCAGAGGATCCATGGAGTTCTGATAGAAGGATGTAACAGTATCATTTTATTCTGTAATACCAACTGACCTCACATAGCTCTGAAGGTAATTTCATTTAAGATCTTTAATGTAGGAGAGGATTAGAAGGATGGGAGTAAAATAACATTTTGATGCTCCTCATAGAGCACAGAAGTGATCTTAAGAAATGAATTCAGGGGGCTGGAGAGATGGCTCAGCGGTTAAGAGCACTAATTACTCTTGCAGAGGACCTGGGTTCAATTCTCAACACCCACATGGTGGCTAAGAACAGTCTTTAAGCCAGGCATGGTGGTGCACGCCTTTAATCCTAGCACTTGGGAGGCAGAGGCAAGTGAATCTCTGTGAGTTCAACACCAGCCTGGTTTACAGAGTGAGTTCCAGGCCAGCTGGGGCTATAGGGAGACCCTGTCTCAAAAAAAAAAAAAAGAAAAAAAAAGAAAAATTAATTCAGAAAAATTGCAAAATGTGACTGTTGGGTTGTTGGATACGCCTCAGGATCAGGGACACGGGTCGCGCACATAGTACTCCTAGGGATGCTGGGTTCAGGAAACTGCTTGTTTGCCCAGTTTTTTTTCCTTCATAATTTTTTGTTTTCATCCATTTTATTGTTTTTAATGTTGAAAAAAATTACATTTACTTATGTCGTGTATGTATGTATATCGGCATGTGATTACTGTAACATGTGTGGAGGTCAGAAAACAGCTCCTGGGAGTCATTTTTCTCCTTGCACCATGTGGGGCCCAGGATCCAAACTCAGGTCATTGAGTTTTTCGGCAAGTGCTGCTATATGCCAAGCCATCTCACCACCCATCATTATTGAGACAGGGTTTCAGATAACTGAGGCTGGCCTTGAACATCTGATCCTGTTGCCTCTACCTCCTGAGTGCTGCAATTACAGGGAGCCATATCAGCACATGCCTAGTTTATGAGGTGCTGAAGGTCAAACCAAGGTCTTCAGGCATGCTAGGCAAGCACTCTGCTAGCTGAGCAAATCCCCAGCTCCTTTTGATCTTTTTTTTTTTTTTTTGGTGTTGGGGTTGGGTATGATTTCCAATTGGCTTATAGGGCTTAAAAGGAATCCATTACTATAAAAAATCACAAAGAAACTATGTTCCCTATCTCTCACAAGAAGATTTCTGGCAAAAGAATGCTGAAAAGGAAATTCTGTGTATATTGTAGTTGTGTCGTGATTGTAGGACTAACTGGTGTTTGCTTGGATAAATTAGGTTTTTCTCAAAGAAGGAACTCTGATGAAGTTATCTCGGAAAGTCATGCAGCCCCGAATGTTTTTCCTGGTAAGAGGCTGTGTGTGGTTTGATACATCCATGGCATTGCCCAAGATGAGCTTAGTGCATCTAGTATCAGTGTCAATAGCATTTTTGGCTGGCCATATTGCTTATTTACATTCAAGCATGTAGACAATGAGGTCTGTCATGATGCTGGATCAGAAATTTTTCTTCTAGGATTTAGTTTATTTCTTTTTAAATTTAGAAGAATTATTTTAAACAACTATTCATCCAGATTATAATACTTTAGTGGGACTTAAAATCCACAAAATATTAAATCTCTTATAAAACTTTTCTTTAGGAGAGGTAATATTTTTCTTTTATTCTTCTTTCTTATTAGTACATTTTTCACTGAAATTAGTTTTTATAAGTGGTCCTGTGATATGTTTCTACTTTCAGTTTAATGATGCTCTGCTGTATACAACACCCGTGCAGTCTGGGATGTACAAATTGAACAACATGCTCTCATTGGCTGGAATGAAGGTCTGTATGCCCATTAGGATTTTTTTAACCCAACTTGTATGTGCAGAGAAGAATCCCTAAGAGCACATCTCTAACTCTTCTCTTTCTGGGTGCTGCTGCTTATGCATTTCCCTATTCATGCCATTTGTTCATTCATATGTCAGTGTACTCAAGGAACAGTTACTGAGACTTACTCTAAAGAATAGTACTAATAGGTAAAAATTATGAGGACGAATTGAAGGATGATTTTTATATTTTTTATTTTATATATATGCATATATATATATATATATATATATATGTGAATTTACTGCCTGCATTTATGTTAGTGCACCCATGTTGTGGTCCCCTGCGAGATCAACCAGTGTACTTAACTACTGAGCCATCTCTCCAGCCCTGAAGGATGATTCTTTTTATATCTGCCTTTTCTCAAACCTCCTGGCACACCACATCTTAACAACTAACTAGTTGGGAAGATAACACACTACTCATAATATCTATATCACTATAAAGACACAGTTAAAAAGTTTTAGGAGTTTAAGATAAGTGTGGAAGCACACACTGTAATCACACCCCTCAGGAGGTAGAGGCAAGATCAGGAGTTTAGTGAGTTCAAGACTAGCCTGAGCTACTTGAAACCCTGCTACACAGGAGACTGCAATAAGAAGCTCATTTGAGTCCAGGAGCTCAAAACCAGCCTGGACAACATAGTAGAGCTGTCATCTCAGAAAAGTATGTTTGTGTATGCTAGGGTTCTTGTTAGCTTGTTTTGGGTTAATGGTTCTGATTTCATTTCTCAGGCTGGACTATGAAGCCAAGACTGGCCCTGAAATCATGATCTTTCTGCCTTAGTCTTATAAGTGGTGGAATCTCAGATGTGAACAACCATGCCTGGCTTTTGTTGTTTGCTGGTTTTGTTTGAGACGGACTCTCACTCTGTATCCCAGGCTAACCTCAAAGTCAAGGGGATCCTCCTGTCTTAGCTTCTTGATTGCTGAGATTACTGGTGGGGATTTTTTTATATAGTCTTAGTGTATAGTCCAAGTTGGCCTTAAGTTTAAGATGTCCCTGCCTTAGCCTGCTCAGTGTTGGGATTGCAGGCAACAACAACTAAAAAAGTTTTCAAGAGTTCAGAAAACAAAGAGCGCACATCTTTTGATAGGCATGGTGGAGAGATTGCCATACAGCTTGTGATAGCTAGGAAACACCAGGCATACCAGCCTGTGCTACATAGTGGTACCATAACTCAAAGAAAAAGAAACAAAACAAAACATGGGGCTGGAGAGATGGCTCAGCCGTTAAGAGCATTGACTGCTCTTGCAGAGGACCCAGGTTTGACTCCCAGCACCCACATGGTGACTAAGAACCATCTTTAACTCCAGTTCCAGGGGAATCCAACACCCTCTTCTGACCTCTGCAGCATTGCACGACATGGGTGCACCAACCTACATGCAGACAGTACACTCATACACATAAAAGATAATAAACAAACAAATAAATAGATTTTTTAAAAATTCAATTCTTAAAAAAAAAAGAAAACATAAAAAACCACCCACCTAAGAAAGAGAATGGAGGAGGTCCTTTTTGAGAGAGACAGTGAACCTTAGGTATAAATTATAGGTTGTCATGTTGTGATGTTTGGAAAAGGCATTCTGGATAGAGTGAATGTTCTGACCCAAGACATGGAGATGGAATTGTGGGGCCTGTTTGTGGGCATTTAAATTCATCTGGAACATAGAGGAGATGGCAGAGAATGGTAGTAGGTAAAGCAGAGTGAGGAAAGTGGTTAGGCCTCTGTAGCCAGGGGCTCCGGGCAACCCAGCTACTGCTCACAGGTGGGACTTCCAGCAGGCTGTTTGCTCAAAGAGGTGTAACTTCTTCCAGGTCAGAAAACCCACCCAGGAAGCATATCAGAATGAATTAAAGATTGAAAGTGTGGAACGTTCTTTCATCCTCTCAGCTAGGTAAGTTTATGCATACATGTGCGCGCATACACACACACACACACACACACACACACACACTCACACACACACTTTTTTGGGCCGGGCGTGGTGGCGCACGCCTTTAATCCTAGCACTTGGGAGGCAGAGGCAGGCGGATCTTTGTGAGTTCAAGGCCAGCCTGGTCTACAGAGTTCCAGGACAGCTGGGGCTACAGAGAGACCCTGTATCGAAAAGACAAANAAAAAACAAAATAAAAAAAAAAAAAAGACATTTTTTACCTTGATTTTTTTTAACTTCTATTTTTATTTTTTTTAACATTTTATTGTTAAACTGGCTAGGGGGGTTTTTCATTTCCTCCTCTCCTAAAACTTATTTCCCAAAGTGTACTCTCGATTGCATGGAAGAAAATGACAGAGAACTGAAACAAAAATGAAAATGTTCCTCTAGATACAGTAATAACGCTGAAAAGTACTATGCTGATCATTTAAGTATTTCAAACACTTTTATAGTAGAATACAATGTGTTTACAATTAGGAGGCTGGAGAGATGGCTCAGTGGTTAAGAGCACTGACTGCTCTTGCAGAAGACCCAGGTTCGATTCCCAGAATCCATATGGCAGCTTACAACCATACCCACTTCCAGGGAATCGATGCCCTCTTTTGACTTCCATGGGCATGACATGGGTATACTTATACACATATAAGCAGTGTATTCATTCACATGAAAAAAAATAATAAATACTTTTAAAAAATGAAGGAACCAAATTACAAAAACGTTAAGTTGCCGGGCCTGGTGGCACATGGCCTTTAACCTAGCATTGGGAGGCAGAGGCAGAGGATCTGTTGTGAGTTCAAGGCCAGCCTGGTCTACAGAGTGAGTTCCAGGACAGCTGGGGCTACAGGGAGACCCTCTCGCAAAAGACCAAAAAAAAAAAAAAAAAAGAAAAAAATGTTAAGTTGCTCTCATTAAAGATAGCCAGCTAGAAAAGCTGGAATACAGAATCAAAATCTTTTGCTTTTAAATCTGTTATTACTGTTGTTTTTGATACCAGATTACCTCAAACTGAAACCCACCAGTGATGTGCCTGTAATGAAAATATGGCAGAAGGGCTGGGCTTTGTGGCACATACCCATATCACAGCACTTAGAAGGTGGAGAGGTAGAGGCAGGAGCATCAGGAGTTCAAGGTCAGACACATAGTGAGTTGAAGGCCAACCTTGGTACATGACACCCTGTCTCAAAAACAATAATAAACAGGTTGTAGTATAAACGAAAGGTTAAGGAAACCCAGTGTGGCTGACATACAGGTGTAACTCACTCTAATGTACATTGCAGATACTGTGTGCTTTTGTTTGTGTTTGTTAATTTGTTTTTAAGACCAGATCACCTTATGTGAGCCCAACTGGCCTCAGGTTCTCAACAGTCCTGGCCGCCATGCCTCCCATGCGATAGCATTACAGATTTATGCTACCATGGCCTCCCATGTGTTAGCATTACAGATGCATGCCGCCATGCCTCCCATGTGTTAGCATTACAGATGCATGCTCCCATGTAGTGTGCTAGATTCAGATGCATGCTGCCATGCCCCCTATATGTTAGCATTACAGATGCATGCTGCCATGCCCCCTATATGTTAGCATACAGATGCATGCTGCCATGCCCCCTATGTGTTAGCATTACAGATGCATGCCGCCATGCCTCCCATGTGTTAGCATTACAGATGCATGCCGCCATGCCTCCCATGTGTTAGCATTACAGATGCATGACGCCTGCCCAGGTTCTATACTATATATTTTATAAATTGAAAGCTTATGGCTGTTCTATTTTCAGTGTCTTTTTTATTAAGATTTAGGTGTGTGGGTCTAGAGTGGCTTAGCAGTTAGGAGCAATAGCTGCCCCTGGCAGAAGACCCAGGTTCACAATCCCAGCACCCACATGGCAGCTAACAACCAATAGTAACTCTAGTTCCTAGGGATCCAATTTCCTTCTTGTGCTCTCCCCTGGCATTGCATGACAATGGGTGCACTTACATACATATAAGCAATACATTCATACAAGTAAAATAAAATAAGTAAAAAAAATTGTGTCTACATGAACTTATGCACGTGTGCACACCTGTGCATGCATGTAGGGCAGAAGAATGCTCCCTGCACATATTTCCATAATTACTGCTATATATTTAATTTTTTTCATATATTTGTTGTGATATTCAATATGTAATCAGTGTGTAATATGAATGTTGTTAATGTTGGGTTTGAGGCACTGTGAGCATGTGTATATAATAGTGAACTTAATTGATAAATGTTTGCTTTTCTGTAGTTATTTCCCCTTACTTATCCCTCTTCCATGTTTTCCCGTTTTACTTAGATAAACAATATTGGACCAGGTAAAAACCCCACACTGGCCTGTAAGTGTTCAAGTAAAAGGAAGAGTTATACATCTCTTGATTTAAATCGAAAGCTAGACGTGATCAAGGTTGATCAGGAAGGCATGCCAGAAGCTTGGACAGGCTGAAAACTAGGCACTTAGTGGCCAGTTGGCCAAATTGGTGAATGGAAAGGAAAATTTCTGGAAGGACAATTAAATGTGCTATTCCAGTGAACACATGAATGAGAAGCAGCCTTACTGTTAATATGGGGAAAGTTTCATTGGTCTGGATAGAAAATCAAGCCAGTCATAGCAGTCTCTTAAGCGAAAGCCTAATCCAGAATAAGGTGCTTATCTCTTCACTTGTCTGAAAGTCAAGAGAGGTGAAAACACACAGCAGCAGCAGGTTGGTTCATGCCTCTGCCTCAAGTGCTAGATCAAAGGCGTGCACCACCATGGACGGTGTTGGGTGTGTGTGTGTGTGTGTGTGTATATATACAGTATACATATACATATACATATACCTATATGTATAAAATACCCTGTTTTTCAGTTGGAAGAAGATCTTCTGCTAATCATGTTACAAAAGGAGACCTAGAATTTTGCACTAGATGTTTCAAGCAAATGTGTGTGGTCTGTGAGAAATGCATTATCAAGAGCTAGTAAACATTATCTTGGCAGAACCCCATACGAGAGAGAGCCAGGAATGATTAAACAAAAGAACAACATATGTGTCATGATTCACACAGTGAAATAACATTCCACATGCTCCCAAGGCTCCAGAAAAATCCAACAGCAATTCTCAAATTAGCCATCTGCTTCTCTGCTTATAGTTACTTCTAGTAAAAAACAGGGGATGAAAGGAGAGTTGGTAATATTTCACGAGTGTTTGCTTAGAAGCCCGAGTCTGTGCTCTTACTGAGAGAACACAAACCAGATGGTACTGACCTGGTAGTGGAGGCTTCAGCCCTTCATTACACTTAGTTCTCATATCAGCTTATAACTTAGTAGTCTGTAGCCTGTAAATCCAGTTGTTGAGCATTGCTCTTCCAGTTTCCTTTCTGCAAATGGTGATGATGCCTGGTAATGGAGTGTGTGGGAGTAGATCAGATATAGGTGCCAGGGGGCAGCTTTGAAGATGAAGCATGATAACATTTAGGAAGCATTTAGTGCCATTGGCTGACATGACTTAATTGGCAGCTAGCTTTGGCAGTAATGCTAGAAGGGTAGAGATGACAGACAGCTTTTGTTTGGTTTAGAGAGAAAAGAGTTACTATATGCATAGCGTGAAAATTTGGGAAAATAATTATTTTAAATATTTATTTTATATGTAGATAGCTACCTTTTTATATCAGTATGAGTATCGTTACTGAAAATTTGTTTTATGGGAAAGGCACGTGTGATTCTATATTCCCGCCCCCCCGCCCCCAACAAACATCCATTTATATGTAGATAGCTACCTTTTTATATCAGTATGAGTATTGTTACTGAAAATTTGTTTTATGGGAAAGGCCAGTGATTTCTAGTATATCCCGCCCCCCCGCCCCCATACATCACCAGGCATCATCAGTCGATCCTATGGTGTTTCAAATAAGGGAAAATGTGCATCACTAGCCGGTCTAGTTTCTTTTTAAAGAACATTGTTTTGGCTTGTGTTGTAAATGGTGGGTTGCACGGCCTTAATTCCCACAGCACCAGGAGGCAGAGAGGCATGTTTGGATCGCTTGTGAGTTCAAAGGCCAGCCTAGTTCTGACATCAAATGAGTTCCAGGACTAGTGCGGGGCTTACAGTGAGACCTCTGTCTTAAAATAGACCACAAAGAATAATATAAATAAAAAATACCATTCTTTGGATAATTATAGTTTAAGTATGTACGAGTAGTTTTACATGGATTGTAAGGTGATATCCACAGAGGCCAGATAAAGGGTCAGACTCCTGGACTGGAATATCTGATTAAAGTGTGTATAGATGGTTGTTGCCACCACGTGGTGCTTGGGAACCAAGCCTAGGTCCTACTTTTAAGAACGTCCTCAATGCTCCTAACACTACTAGAGAGATATCTTAAAACTCCTCTGGTATATTGACCCAGTCTGGGGGTCTCACAGTACAGAAACAAGGGTCTGAGATTATAGTGGTTTATTGTTAATTACTCAGTGCACTCAGGATACTCTGTGAGTTTCCTAGGATTTATCCCCAGCGCCTGCTAAGAGGGAAATCAAAATGCAAACAGACAAAAAAACATTACAACCTATGCCTTCAGGTATCACTAATTTAAAATGAAATTTATTTTCTTTTGATTTTGTTAAAATTAGAGGGACTAATATAATGAACTGCAGAAATCATCTAAGCTTTGCCACCAATTTTCTTGTTTTACAGTTTTCTTTTCATTTGAAAAAAAAAAAAAAAAAAAAAAAATGTTAAGTTGCTCTCTTAAAGATAGCCAGCTAGAAAAGCTGGAATACAAATCAAAATCTTTTGCTTTTAAATCTGTTATTACTGTTGTTTTTGATACCAGATTACCTCAAACTGAAACCCACAGTGATGTGCCTGTAATGAAAATATGGCAGAAGGGCTGGGCTTGGTGGCACATACCCATAATCACAGCACTTAGAAGGTGGAGAGGTAGAGGCAGGAGCATCAGGAGTTCAAGGTCAGCTACATAGTGAGTTGAAGGCCAACCTTGGTACATGACACCCTGTCTCAAAACAATAATAAACAGGTTGTAGTATAAACGAAAGGTTAAGGAAACCCAGTGTGGCTGACATACAGGTGTAACTCACTCTAATGTACATTGCAGATACTGTGTGCTTTTGTTTGTGTTTGTTAATTTGTTTTTAAGACCAGATCACCTTATGTAGCCCAACTGGCCTCAGGTTCTCAACAGTCCTGCCGCCATGCCTCCCATGCGATAGCATTACAGATTTATGCTACCATGCCTCCCATGTGTTAGCATTACAGATGCATGCCGCCATGCCTCCCATGTGTTAGCATTACAGATGCATGCTCCCATGTGTTAGCATTACAGATGCATGCTGCCATGCCCCCTATATGTTAGCATTACAGATGCATGCTGCCATGCCCCCTATATGTTAGCATTACAGATGCATGCTGCCATGCCCCCTATATGTTAGCATTACAGATGCATGCTGCCATGCCCCCTATGTGTTAGCATTACAGATGCATGCTGCCATGCCCCCTATATGTTAGCATTACAGATGCATGCTGCCATGCCCCCTGTGTGTTAGCATTACAGATGCATGCTGCCATGCCCAGGTTCTATACTATATATTTTATAAATTGAAAGCTTATGGCTGTTCTATTTTCAGTGTCTTTTTTATTAAGATTTAGGTGTGTGGGTCTAGAGTGGCTTAGCAGTTAGGAGCACTAGCTGCCCCTGCAGAAGACCCAGGTTCAAATCCCAGCACCCACATGGCAGCTAACAACCAATAGTAACTCTAGTTCCTAGGGATCCAATGTCCTCTTCTGTCTTCCCCTGGCATTGCATGACATGGGTGCACTTACATACATATAAGCAATACATTCATACACATAAAATAAAAATAAGTAAATAAAAAATTGTGTCTACATGAACTTATGCACGTGTGCACACCTGTGCATGCATGTAGGGCAGAAGATCTCCCTGCCATATTTCCATAATTACTGCTATATTTAATTTTTTCATATATTTGTTGTGATATTCAATATGTAATCAGTGTGTAATATGAATGTTGTTAATGTTGGTTTGAGGCACTGTGAGCATGTGTATATAATAGTGAACTTAATTGATAAATGTTTGCTTTTCTGTAGTTATTTCCCCTTACTTATCCCTCTTCCATGTTTTCCCGTTTTACTTAGATAAACAATATTGGACCAGGTAAAAACCCCACACTGGCCTGTAAGTGTTCAAGTAAAAGGAAGAGTTATACATCTCTTGATTTAAATCGAAAGCTAGACGTGATCAAGGTTGATCAGGAAGGCATGCCAGAAGCTTGGACAGGCTGAAAACTAGGCCACTTGGGCCAGTTGGCCAAATTGTGAATGGAAAGGAAAATTTCTGGAAGGCAATTAAATGTGCTATTCCAGTGAACACATGAATGAGAAGCAGCCTTACTGTTAATATGGGGAAAGTTTCATTGGTCTGGATAGAAAATCAAGCCAGTCATAGCAGTCTCTTAAGCGAAAGCCTAATCCAGAATAAGGTGCTTATCTCTTCACTTGTCTGAAAGTCAAGAGAGGTGAAAACACCACAGCAGCAGAGGTTGGTTCATGCCTCTGCCTCCCAAGTGCTAGGATCAAAGGCGTGCACCACCATGACGGGCGGTGTGTGTGTGTGTGTGTGTATATTACATATACATATACATATACATATACCTATATGTATAAAATACCCTGTTTTTCAGTTGGAAGAAGATCTTCTGCTAATCATGTTACAAAAGGAGACCTAGAATTTTGCACTAGATGTTTCAAGCAAATGTGTGTGGTCTGTGAGAAATGCATTATCAAGAGCTAGTAAACATTATCTTGGCAGAACCCCATACGAGAGAGAGCCAGGAATGATTAAACAAAAGAACAACATATGTGTCATGATTCACACAGTGAAATAACATTCCACATGCTCCCAAGGCTCCAGAAAAATCCAACAGCAATTCTCAAATTAGCCATCTGCTTCTCTGCTTATAGTTACTTCTAGTAAAAAACAGGGGATGAAAGGAGAGTTGGTAATATTTCACGAGTGTTTGCTTAGAAGCCCGAGTCTGTGCTCTTACTGAGAGAACACAAACCAGATGGTACTGACCTGGTAGTGGAGGCTTCAGCCCTTCATTACACTTAGTTCTCATATCAGCTTATAACTTAGTAGTCTGTAGCCTGTAAATCCAGTTGTTGAGCATTGCTCTTCCAGTTTCCTTTCTGCAAATGGTGATGATGCCTGGTAATGGAGTGTGTGGGAGTAGATCAGATATAGGTGCCAGGGGGCAGCTTTGAAGATGAAGCATGATAACATTTAGGAAGCATTTAGTGCCATTGGCTGACATGACTTAATTGGCAGCTAGCTTTGGCAGTAATGCTAGAAGGGTAGAGATGACAGACAGCTTTTGTTTGGTTTAGAGAGAAAAGAGTTACCTCTTGTGCATAGTGAAATTTGGGAAATAATATTTTAAAATATTATTTATATGTAGATAGCTACCTTTTTATATCAGTATGAGTATCGTTACTGAAAATTTGTTTTATGGGAAAGGCCAGTGATTTCTAGTATCCCGCCCCCCCGCCCCCAACATCACCATTTATATGTAGATAGCTACCTTTTTATATCAGTATGAGTATTGTTACTGAAAATTTGTTTTATGGGAAAGGCCAGTGATTTCTAGTATCCCGCCCCCCCGCCCCCAACATCACCAGCATCAGCAGTCCAATGTGTGCAAATAGTGGAATGTCATCACTGCCGTTCTAGTTTCTTTTTAAAGAAACATTTTTTGGCTGGGTGTGGTGGTGCACGCCTTTAATCCCAGCACTCAGGAGGCAGAGGCAGGTGGATCTCTGTGAGTTCAAGGCCAGCCTAGTCTACATAATGAGTTCCAGGACAGCTGGGGCTACAGGGAGACCCTGTCTTAAAAAGACCAAAAAAATAATAAAATAAAAAATACTTTTTGGATTTAGTTTAAGTATACGAGTGTTTTACATGGATGTAAGTGTACCACAGAGGCCAGAAAAGGGTGTCAGATCCCCTGGAACTGAAGTTATAGATGGTTGTTAGCCACCACGTGAGTGCTGGGAACCAAGCCTAGGTCCCTTTTAAGAACAGCCAATGCTCTTAACCACTGAGATATCTAACTCCTCTGGTATATTGACCCAGTCTGGGGTCTTCACAGTACAGAAACAAGGGATCTGAGATTATAGTGGTTTATTGGTATAATACTTGCCTAGGATACCTGAGTTCCTAGGATTTATCCCCAGGCCTGCAAGAGGGAAAACAAAATCAAAACAAAGAAACATCAACCTATGCCTTCATGTATCACTATTTAAAATGAAATTTTTTTCTTTTGATTTTGTTAAAATTAGAGGGACTAATATAATGAACTGCAGAAATCATCTAAGCTTTGCCACCAATTTTCTTGTTTTACAGTTTTCTTTTCATTTGGGGGAAGGGTAGGGCAGGGAACAGGGTCTCCCTGTGTACACCTTCAACTCACAGAGATCTACCTGCCTTTGTCTGCCGAGTACTGAGATTTAAGGTATATACCACCACTCCAAGCTTGTCTTACAGTTTTCTAAAATAGATGGCCTATCAGTTAAGAGTGCCAACTGCTCTTGCAGAGGACCCGGGTTTAATTCCCAGCACCCACATGGCGGCTGAGAACCATCTTTAACTCCAGTTCCAGGGAAATCTGACACCCTCTTCTGACCTCCGTGGCATTGCACGACAGGGTTGCACCAACCTACATGCAGACAGTACATTCATACACATAAAAAATAAATAAAAATTAAAAAAATAAGTTGAAAGGAAACAATACACATCTCTCAATAATAACCTTAAATATTAATGTTCTAAACTCCCCAGTCAAAAGACAGAGACTGGGAGAATGGATTAGGAAACAGAATCCATCTATACGCTGCCTCCAAGAAACCCATCTCACCCTCAAGGACAGACAGTACCTTAGAGTGAAATGATGGAAAAATGTATTCCAAGCAAATGGTACCAAAAAGCAAGCAGGAGTGGCTATTCTAATATCAGACAAAACAGACCTCAGAGTAAAATTAATCAGAAAAGACAAAGAGAGCCATTATATCCTTATCAATGGAACAATTAACCAAGAAGATCTCACCATCTTAAATATTTATGGACCAAACTCTGGTGCATTGAACTTTATAAACACAACCCTTCAGGACCTCAAGACACAGATTAATCCCAGCATGAATAGTGGGGGACTTCAATACCCCACTGAGCCACCGGGATAGGTCAACTGGACAAAAAA
Source organism: Rhizomys pruinosus (assembly GCA_009823505.1). Classification (NCBI taxonomy): domain Eukaryota; kingdom Metazoa; phylum Chordata; class Mammalia; order Rodentia; family Spalacidae; genus Rhizomys; species Rhizomys pruinosus. The sequence goes on along the minus strand of VZQC01009253.1, from coordinate 2,193,350 downwards.
TAAACAGAGAGACATCAGAACTGAACAATACAATACACCAAATCGATCTCACAGATATCTACAGAATATTCCATCCAAACACCAGAGAATATCCCACAGAACATACTTCAAAATCGACCACATACTGGGACACAAAAGAAACCTCAACAAATACAAAAGGATTGAAATTATTCCATGCATTCTATCAGAACACAGTGCAATAAAGCTCAATATTAACACCAGGGTAAGCCCTGCTAACTGTAAGAACACATGGAGACTAAACAACACAATCCTGAACAATGAGCGGGTCAGGGAGGAAATAATGAAATAAAAGCATTCCTGGAACTGGGCTGGAGAGGTAGCCTAGCGCTTAAGAGCACCGAATGCTCTTGCAGAGGACCTGGGTTCGATCCCCAGCACCCACATGGGCTGAGAACCATCTGTAACTCCAATTCCAGGAGAACTCCAGTTCCAGAGGAATCCGAGACCCTCTTCTGACCTCCGTGGCATTGCATGACGAGTGCACAAACCTACATGCGGACAGTACACTCATACACATACAAAAATAAATTTTAAAAAATTAAAAAGCATTCCTGGAACTAAACAAAAATTATAATACAACACAACAAAACCTGTGGGATACATTAAAGTCAGTCCTAAGAGGGAAATTTATAGCCCTAAGTGCCCACATTAAAAAAAACAGAAAGAGAACAAATGAATGACCTAACACTACAACTAAACACACTTGAAAGACAACAACAAATGAATCCTAAACCCAACAGACAGGAAGAAATAACAAAAATCAGAGCAGAAATCAATGAAATAGAAACAAAACAATACAAAAAAATCAATGAATCCAAAAGCTGGTTCTTTGAAAAGTTAAACAAAATAGACAGACCTCTAGCCCAGTTAACCAAAAGAAAAAAAGAGCAACTCCAAATCAATAGCATTTGTAATGAAAGGGGAAGCATCACAACAGACAAAAGAAAAGATCCAGACAATCATATGAGAATACTTCAAAAACCTATACTTTACTAAATTTGAAAACCTAAGAGAAATGGATGAATATCTGAAATCCTGGGATTCGCCAAAGCTTAACCAAGAAGAGATTGACAGCTTAAACAGACCCATAATACTTGAGGAAATTGAAGATGTAAGAAAAAGCCTACCAACTCAAAAAAGCCCAGGCCCAGATGGTTTCACAGCAGAATTCTATAAAACATTTAAAGAGATCTTACACCCATTACTACTCAAACTTTTCAGAAGGATTCAGACAGAGGGAAATATCCCAAATTCCTTCTATGAAGCCAGCATTACTCTAATGCCAAAACCAGGCAAAACACAAACAAGAAAGAAAACTATAGACTCATATCATTAATGAACACAGATGCAAAAATTCTCAACAAAATACTTGCAAATCGCATACAGACCCACATCAAAAAGATTACCCATCATGACCAAGTTGGATTCATACCAGAAATGCAGGGATGGTTCAACATACATAAATCGATAAATATCATAAAACATAAATGGACTGAAAGACAAAAACCACACAACCATTTCAATTGATGCAGAGAAAGCTTTTGACAAAATCCAGAATCCCTTCATGCTTAAAGTCTTAGAGAGAATTGGACTGGAGGGATCATTCCTCAATATAATCAAAGCCGTATACAAGAAACCCACAGCCAACATCATCCTAAATGGAGAAAAGTTGGAAGCTTTCCCCTTAAAGGCAGGAACACAGAAAGGCTGTCCACTATCGCCACTCCTCTTCAATATAGTGCTTGAAGTGCTTGCTGGGGCAATAAGGCAAGAAAGCAAAATTAAAGGAGTACTAATTGGAAAAGAGGAAGTAAAACTATCCCTTTTTGCAGATGATATGATAGTTTACCTAAGGGATGCTAAAAACTCCACTAGAAAACTCTTAGAAATGATCAAAAATTTCAGTAAAGTGACAGGATACAAAATTAACCTAGAAAAATTGGTAGCCTTCCTTTACACCAACAATAAGCAACTGGAGAAGGAATATAAGGAGACTTTCCCAATCAAAATACCTAGGAATAAACCTAACCAAAGACACCAAAGACCTCTACAGAAAAAAATTTTAAACCCTGAAAAGGAGATTGAAAATGACATCAAAAGATGGAAAGACCTCCCATGCTCTTGGATTGGAAAAATTAATATAGTAAAAATATCCATTCTACCCAAATTAATATACAGATTCAATGCAGTCCCAATCAAAAATCTCCATGAACTTTTTCACAGACTTAGAAAAAAAAAATCCTTAAATTCATATGGAAAAACAAAAGGCCCAGAATAGCTAAAGCAACCCTGAATGAAAAGTGCAATACTAGGGGGATTACATTACCAGACTTCAAGCTATATTATGGGGCTATAGTCATAAAGACAGCATGGTACTGGCAAAAAAACAGAACCATTGACCAATGGAACAAAATTGAAGATCTAAACTTGAGCTCATATAACTTCAGCCATCTCATATTTGACAAAGGGGCCAAAAAAGCTCAATGGAGGAAAGATAGCATCTTCAGCAAATGGTGTTGGCAAAACTGGGTCTCTTATAGAACAAAATTAAACCCCTACCTCTCGCCTTGTACGAAAATAAACTCCAAGTGGATCAAAGATCTCAACCTAAAACCTGAAACCCTGAAGGTGATAGAAGAAAAAGTTGGCAGCAACCTACAAGACATAGGTGTAGGAAAAGACTTTCTAAATCAAATAGCAGCTGCAGAGGAAATAAGGAAAACAGCTGACAAGTGGGACCTCATCAAACTCAAAAGCTTTTGTACAGCTAAAGAAACAATCAAGGAAGTGAGAGAAAACCCACAGAGTGGGAGAAAACCACTGATACATCAGACAAAGCATTAACATCCAGAATGTATAAGCTACTTAAAAACAAAGAAGAAAACAAATGACCTACTCAAAAGATGGAGTAAAGAGCTGAACAGAGACTTCACCAGTAAGGAAGCAAAGATGGCTGAGAAACATCTTAAGAAGTGTTCAACATCATTAATAATTAAGGAAATGCAAATTAAAACCACACTAAGGTATCATCTCACTCCAATAAAACTAGCCAAGATCAAGAAAACAAAGGACACCAAATGCTGGAGAGGTTGTGGGGAAAGGGGAACACTCATCCATTGCTGGTGGGAATGTAACCTGGTACAACCACTGTGGAAAGCAGTGTGGAGAACCCTTAAAAAACTCAAAATGAGCCTACCACCTGACCCAGTCATACCACTCCTGGGTATATACTCACAAGACGCACCCTACCACAAAGATACATGCACAGCTATGTTTATTGCAGCTCTCTTCACAATAGCAAAGAGCTGGAACCAACCCAAATGCCCCCCAACTGATGACTGGATAACAAAAATGTGGTACATCTACACAATGGAGTTCTATGCAGCAGTTAAGAAAGATAGGGCTGGAGAGATGGCCTAGGGGTTAAGAGCGCCGACCGCTCTTACAGAGGACCCGGGTTCGATCCCCAGCACCCACATGGCGGCTGAGAACCGTCTGGAACTCCAATTCCAGGAGAACTCCAGTTCCAGGGGAATCCGAGACCCTCTTCTGACCTCCGCGGCGTTGCACGACACGGGTGCACAAACCTGCATGCAGACAGTACATTCATACACATACAGAAATAAATAAAAATTAAAAAAAAAAAATTAAAAAAAAAAAAAAAAGAAAGATGACATCATGCGCTTTGCTGGTAAATGGCTAGAACTGGAAGCAATTATACTAAGTGAAGTAACACAGTCCCAGAAAAAAAAAAAAGGCGAATGGTTTCCCTCATCTGTGGATGCTAACATCATATCCCCAGTTGGCAGGCAAACTGAGCAACTTTATTATTATATTTCATTGTATCTGAAAGCAACTGTGCTATTACAATGTGAATCTCTAAATGGGCTCTTGAAGTGTCCTACCACTTATATTCACACATTGTAATTACCATATAAGGATGAAGGATATGTAGTCATATTAAAAAAAAAGAATGTAAAGTTACACGTCTTTATACCTGCATGCAAATTTACTGTTAAAATGTGAATCTCTAAACATGTTTAAGAATCAACCTATAGTTTATTTTCAGAATTTGTAATTTTGACTTATGTGTAGAGGGCATATATGCATATTTTGGAATAATATAAAATAAAATTTTAAAAAGAACTCCTGAGGCTGGAGAGATGGCTCAGTGATTAAAACCATTATCTGGAGAGGATCTAGGTTTGGTTCCCAGCATCTATGTGGTGGCTAACAACCCCCTGTGACTCCAGTTCCAGGAGATCTGTTTTCTTCTTCTATCCTCATGGGCATTGAATGCAGAGTTGTACTTTTGTACATGTAGGCAAAACACATAAAATAAATATAAACAGAATAAATATTTTAAAAGAAAAAAGCTACATTTACTGTGTCATTTTATGTGTTTGAGCATGCCTCTCCCAAAAAATACAGATTTTATTTTATTTTATTATTTTATTTTATTTTTGTCTTTTTGAGACAGAGTCTCCCTTTAGTCCCAGCTGGCCTGGAACTCACTATATAGACCAGGCTGCCCTTGAACTCACAGAGATCCACCTGCCTCTGCCTCCCAATTGCTAGATTAAAGGTGTGCACCACCACACCTGGCCAGATTATTTTTTATGTTTCCTACTACAATTGATTTTATTTTCTTTTGGAGAGAGAGAGAGAGAGAGAGAGAGAGAGAGAGAGAGAGAGAGAGAGAGAGAGAAAGAGAGAAAGAGAGAGAGAGAAAGAGAGAAAGTACACATTCCCATGGAGGTCAAAGGCTTTGCATCACCCGGAGCTGTAATCACAGGAAGCTGAGCTGTCTGATATGGGTGCTGAGAACTGAAGTGGGTCATATATGCTCAATCTCAACTTCTGAGCTCTCTCTCCAGCCACCTGTAGAGCTTTATGCTGATTGTTAGTCTTTCTGCTCATCCTTTCCACCTCTCTCCATATATGAGAAAGAGAGAGATTGAGAAATTGATATGTTTATATTACCTAAAATGACTAGAATTTTTTTTTGTTTTTTGGTCTTTTCGAGACAGGGTCTCCCTGTAGTCCCAGCTGTCCTGGAACTCACTCTGTAGACCAGGCTGGCCTTGAACTCACAAAGATCCGCCTGTCTCTGCCTCCCAAGTGCTAGGATTAAAGGCGTGCGCCACCAGGCCCGGCAAAGGATAGTTCTTTTTTTCTTTTTTTTTGTCTTTTCGAGACAGGGTCTCCCTGTAGTCTCAGCTCAGCCGTCCTGGAACTCATTCTGTAGACCAGGCTGTCCTTGAAAAACAACAGATCCACCTGCCTCTGCCTCCCAAGTGCTAGGATTAAAGGCGTCTGCCACCATGCCAGGCTAGAAGTTTTAAATACACAAAACATTTATTTATTTACTTATTTATTTATTTTGGTCATTTTGAGACAGGGTCTCACTGTAGTCCTGGCTGGCCTGGAACTCACTATGTAGACGAGGCTGGCTTTGAACTCACAGCAATCTGCCTGCCTCTGCCTCTCAAGTGCTGGGATCAAAGGTGTGTGCTACCACACCTGGCAACACAAAATATTTTCAAATGACTTAATAACTGTCCTGATATCAATGATGACTGGGAGTTAACCATAGAATTTTTGAGGAAGACATGGTTGCAGGCATTCAGAACATGAATCCCCTTTTCTTTTTGTTCTTTTTGAGACAGGGTCTCCCTGCAGCCCTAGCTGTCCTGGACTCAATATGTAGACCTGGCTGGCCTCAAACTCATAAAGATCCGCCTGCCTCTGCCTCCGGAGTGTTGGGATTAAAGGCTGCACCACCACGCCCGGCTAAGAATGCCCTTTTCTATAGATATTCTTTCTGTGGCCTCATTCACACTAGAGTTAGGTTAAATGCAACTTTTTTTTTATTAATTTTTTTATTTATTTCTGTATGTGTATGAATGTACTGTCTGCATGTAGGTTTGTGCACCCGTGTCGTGCAATGCCGCGGAGGTCAGAAGAGGGCGTCGGATTCCCCTGGAACTAGAGTTCTCCCGGAATTGGAGTTTCGGAGGGCTCTCGGCCGCCATGTGGGTGCTGGGGATCAAACCCGGGTCCTCTGCAAGAGTGGTCGGCGCTCTTAACCGCTAGGCCATCTCTCTAGCCCAAATACAACTTTTTAAAAAATTTTATTTATTTTTTATGTGTATTAATGTACTGTCTGTACGTAGGTCTGTGCACCCGTGTCATGCAATGCCGCAGAGGTCAGAAGAGGGTATCAGATTCCCCTGGAACTGGAGTTAAAGACGGTTCTCAGCCGCCATGTGGGGTGCTGGGGATTGAACCCGGGTCCTCTGCAAGAGCAGTAGGCGCTCTTAACCACTAGGCTATCTTTCCAGCCCCTAAATACAGCTCTTGTTGAGCAAAGGATAAGAATAGGAAAATTGTGGGGGCGTGGTGGTGCAGCCTTTAATTCTAGCACTTGGGAGGCAGAGGCAGGCAGGTCTTTTTGAGTTCAAGGCTAGCGTGGTCTACAGAGTGAGTTCCAGGACAGCTGGGGCTACAGGGAGACCCTGTCTCGAAAAGACCAAAAAAAAAAAA
>VZQC01009253.1:2147398-2176522 GCA_009823505.1 Rhizomys pruinosus | reverse complement strand
GGCGGGGTGGGGGAATGGGCGGGAACACGGGTCTAGATTTGTTAAAAATAAATAAACAAATTAAAAAAAAAAAGATGCGAAAGTAACCCAATTTCATTCTCATATATTTACGAAGTTTTTCTTTTTTATTATATTCCTACATCAAGTAGTAAGTGCCCTGCATAGTCCCCAGTAGAGAAGCACTGAGATCTCACATGTGATTCATTTGGGAAATATTTCTTTTTTTTTTTTTTTTTGGTCTTCTTGAGACAGGGTCTCCCTGTAGCCCCAGCTGGCCTGGAACTCACTCTGCAGAACAGGCTGGCCTTGAACTCACAAAGATCCTCCTGCCTCTGCCTCCCAAGTGCTAGGATTAAAGGCATAGGCCACCATGCCTGGCACAGGCTTATTTTTCTAAATTTGGTCTGGTAGTAGGGATGTGGCTTAGTAATAAAAGTACCTGTTATGCATGCCCAAGTGCCTGATTTTGATCCTCAGCACCACCACATAAAACAAAACTATGAAACAGGAAATGATTGATTTAGAGTCAGGCATGGTGGCTCATACCTGTAATCCCAGTACTCAGGAAGTTGAGGCAGAAGGATTGCCATGAGACCAGCCTGGGCTACAGAGTGAGATTATATCTTTAAAAGAGGGAGGGAAAGTCAGTCTTTTCATATCCCTCCCTAACCTAAAGAGCCTAAACAGCTTTCTAGGTTTCTAGAACTATACCACCTCTACCCCCCTGCCCACCAGGTTCCTTTTTCTTCAAACACATGCTCTAGTTCATACCAATGTCTTTCAGTCAATATAGAAGTTTTTAAATTTTTAAAGTATCCTTATTTTAGAATTCTTTTCTTTTTTGGTTGATTGAGACAGGATCTTGTATAACTCAGGTTGGTGTTGAACTAGCTATGTAGACAGGGACGGACCTTGAATTCCTGGTCTCCTGACTCCATCTCCCAAGTGCTGGGGTGACAGACATTCTCCACCATGCCCATCACAGTTTTGGTCCTGAGGATTAAACCCAGGTCACTGTGCATGTGAGGCAGGCATTCTGTCACTGAGCTATATCCCTAGTTATTTCAGAATTCTAAAGACACAGAAAGGTTATTTTTTTTTCACATGGTTATAGTTCAATAAATATAAAATTGTAGATCATGGAAAGTCCTCCTTCTAGTAATTTCTTGGCCTTCCATCTTCGCTTCTTTTTAAATACATTTTTATTTTTATTTTTAGTGTATGAGTGCATTGCCTGCATGTATGTAAGTGCACCCATGTTGTGCAGTGCCAGTGGTCAGAGGGCATCAGATGCCTTGGAACTGGAGTTACCAATGGTTGTTAGCTGCCATGTGGTGCTGGGAACCGAACCTGGGTCCTCTGTAAGGGCAGCCAGTGCTCTCAACCACCGAGCCATCTTTCCAGCCCTCCATCTTCATTTCTTCCATGTCCTTTCATGGGCGTTTTGTGTGACACTGTTTGCTGATTCAAATTAAGTTGCAATGCAGAATACTTACCATTGGCTCCATGAGTACCTGATTTGTTTTAGATCATCAGCTCCCCCCTAGGATTGGATCTCCTGGAAATCACAAATCTCCTTCAAGTGCCTTATCATCCGTCTTACATAGTATCCCATCCGGGAGGAAACAGAAAAAAATCCCAGCTGCTCTCAAAGAAGTAAGTATTTCCATTAGACTTGAAGAGGCTGAATTATTCATATGCTTGAAATACACTGCTTCTTTTTTGTAAAGGAAGGTGCCATTTCCATTAGCATGATGAGTTTTAATACTGTGATGGAGATGGCAGCTCCCTTGTCATCCTGCTTCATTTCCCTGAAGATCTGAGTCATTTAGAAAATGGCTGCTTAAAGGATTGGAGAACATTTTATAGCAATCACAGAAAGTAGAGGCAAGCTAGACACACATGAATTTTTAAAACTTATTTTGAAAGAGCTCTTTACCAACAGGGAAAAGTTTATAGAATCATTTTTGCCATTTCATCAACATGTACTGATCTGTACTGTTTGGGTAGTTATGTGTGAAACAAGTTAGGCCAATTTAGAGACTACCTATAAGATGTTTCTTGCATCTCTCAATTTCTGGATCCAAACTCGGAATCATAACTTTGAGTTTCTTCCCAGACATGATGGCTCATACACCTGTAGTGAGCTGAGGCAGCAGGCTCACTCCAGCCTAGGAGTTCAAGGCCAAGCTTGCAGCAGAGGAAGACCCATCTCTTTTTTAAAATTTGTACTTTTTGTCTTTTTGAGACAGGTTCTCTCTGTAACCCCAGGTGGCCTGAAACTTGCTATGTAGACCAGGCTGGCTTCAGGATCACAGAGATCTACCTGCCTCTGCCTTCAGAGTACTGGGATTAAAGGTGTGTGCTGGGGCTGGAGAGATGGCCTAGCGGTTAAGAGCACTGACTGCTCTTACAGAGGACCCAGGTTCGATCCCCAGGACCCACATGGCGGCTGAGAACCATCTGTAACTCCAATTCCAGGAGAACTCCAGTTCCAGGGGAATCTGACACCCTCTTCTGACCTCCGCTGCATTGCACGACACGGGTGCACAAACCTACATGCAGATAGTACATTCATACATATACAAAAAAAAAATTCTAAAAAACAAAAGGTGTGTGCCACCAGGCCCTACATTAAATTTAATTATTTTTTAATGCAAAAGTAAAATAAGTATTTGAACTGGCCATTTAAACTTTTTATGAAGGAAAAGTAAGCTGAGTTTAGACCAAAACTTGGGGGCCCAAGATTGATATTTAAAGTCACTTCCATTAGTAGAATTTTCAGGCAAGGCATGAAGGTACATGCCTCTGTAATCTTAGTACTGGAAGAATTGTTGCTATCTTTTAAGAAAAGAAAGAATTTTTCTGTTTACTATTTTGCTGGTTTTTAGAAATCCATAGAGTTATTTCAGATCCAGAGTTAAAGGTTTAAATAATATTCTCCTCAGACCCGAGGGTAAAACTTCCCAAATCTGGCTTTAGGAAAGCATTTTGTAGGCTGGAGAGATGGCCTAGCGGTTAAGAGCGATGACCGCTCTTACAGAGGACCCGGGTTCGATCCCCAGCACCCACATGGCGGCCGAGAACCGTCTGAAACTCCAATTCCAGGAGAGCTCCAGTTCCAGGGGAATCCGAGACCCTCTTCTGACCTCCGCGGCATTGCACGACACGGGTGCACAGACCTGCATGCAGACAGTACATTCATACATATATATATATAATTAAAATTAAAAAAAAAAAAAAAAGAAAAGCATTTTGTAGGCTTTGGATCATTTCTCTTTTACCAAATCAGGAAATGCAGCTGAACTCAAAAGAGACACACATGCATAGACACAGAAGAGAATAGTTAAACCAGATAAAAGTCTTGAATTGCTTCTAAAAGAGTGGGTTTGGGGAGCTTCAGAGATGGCTCAGCATTAAAAGCCTTTACTGCTCTTGCAGCCCTTACTGGATCAGAATCCCAGGACCCTATGGTGACTTATAGCCATTTGTATTTTCAGTTCCAGAGGATCTGACACCCTCTTCTAGTTTCTGTAGGAACTACCTGGCATGTAGTGAACTTTTTTTGGGGGGGGGGTTCTTTTTGAGACCAGGTTTCCCTGTAGCCCTAACTGTCCTGGAACTCACTATGTAGACCAGGCTGGCCTTGAACTCACAGAAATCTGCCTGCCTCTGCCTCCCGAGTGCTGGGATTAAAGTAGTGCACCACTATGGCTGGTGTGGTGAACTTTTTACATAAAATAAACTCATACAAATAAAATAATAAACGAAATCATGTTCAAAACCAGTGGGTTTGGAGAGCTGAAGATAATGGCTCAGTGGTTAAGAACACTGGGTGCTCTTGTAGAGAACTCAGGTTTGATTCCTAGCATCTACATGGTGGTTAACAACCACCATGACTCCTGTTCAAGGGATCCAACGCCATCTTCTGGCCTCCACAGGGATTGCATGACATAGGCGCACTTACGTACATGCAGACAATGCACTTATTTTTTTATTTAGACAATGCAGTTATACACATAAAATAAAAATAATAAGATGGGTGTGGTGGCACACACCTTTAATCCCAGAACTCAGGAGACAGAGACAGGGAGATCTCTGTGAGTTTAAGGCCAGCCTGGTCTACATAGTCAGTTCCAGGTCAGCCAGGGGTACAGGGAGACCCTGACCCAAAAAGACCAAAATAATGATTTATTTTTATAAAACAACACGTTTTCATACTCATGCCAATATGTCCCGCGCGCTGTAGTCTCGCCGGCAAGAACTTCACACGGACAACAGGATTCTTCTGTGGTAATATTTATTGTGCACAGCTCTTTTGTGAGAAGGACCCCGAAATGGGGCAGAAGCACCGCTTATATAGCAGTCCAGAGGGTTCGGGTATGCTCTGGATTGGTGCACCGTCCGATGCCTCATTAGCATGCCCAAGGCGCGGGCCCAGAGAGTAGTAGTCATGCGCAGTTTGTCCAATGCAAAGGCAACGGCGGGAAGCGGCTTGTAGTGACTCAGGAAGTCGGCGCCATCTTAGGGCGTGGCACAGCACACATTGTCTGTGTGGTAGGCTGCCAACACCAATAGCAACATTCAGACCATATTCTAACAGACTTTGAAGATATCCAATGTCATTTTGAAACATTCTGTTATTGTTATGGTTATTAAGTTCAACACCTATGACTGCAAGTAACTTTGCTTTTGTACTTTGTTATTTGTTATTTAAAATTTGTCTGAAAACCATTAAACTATGCATGGGACTTCCTTGTCTAGGTATCAGCAAACACAGAAGATTCTACTATGAGTGGTTACTTGTACAGATCCAAGGGCAATAAAAAACCATGGAAACACTTATGGTTTGTCATAAAAAATAAAATACTCTATACATATGCTGCAAGTGAGGTAAGATGTGAACTCTAAGAGCAATTTTTGGGTCTTGTTTTAGTTTGGGGTTTTGTTTTTTTGCAGTGCTAAGGATGAACCCAGGACCTTGGGCATGCTAGAAATTCTCTGCTGAGCTTAAACTCAAAAGTTCCATATTGCTTTGTTTTGGGCATGGGGAAGTGGTGTTGCTGGGTTTTTTTGTTTTTTGGTTTTTGAGACAGTTTCACCCTATAGCCCAGGCTGGTAGATAACTCACCATGCAGCATAAGTTGGCCTCAAACTCACAGTGATCCTTCTGCTTCAGCTCCCAAGTGCTGGGATTTCAAATGTGAGCCACTATGTATAGTCTGATTACTAGTATTTTTGATGTGAAGAGTTCTGGTTTTGTTCTTATCGAGCTCTTATTTGAGCATTAGGAATTCACCACAGTTTTATTTTTTTATTTTTTATTTTATTTTATTTTATTTTTTTTTTACTTTTGTCCAGGCTCTTTTGGCTTTAATAGTTTCACATAAATTTATTTTTATTTTTTAACAAATCTAGACTCGTATTCCAGCCCATTCCCCCACCCCGCAAGAGCTCATGCATTCTGCCAAACATGCTTTTCATCTCTTTCCCAGTCTTTCTCAATATTCTCCATGAGGAAGTTGACTGTTTTGAGCAGAAGTTCACTGTTTCAGTCAGTTCTTTGATGCAGTCCTTTCTGTTGTTATTGTTGTTGTTTCCAATATGCATTATGCCCAACTACTTTGGACAAAAGCTTAGGGGGGCCTACACAAGAAATACTTACAACCAGGCAATTGGCACTAGCATCCACAGATGAGGGATACCATTCGTCGTTTGTTTTTCTGGGACTGTGTTACTTCACTCAGTATGATGTCCTCTAGCTCCAGCCATTTTCCTGCAAAGCTCATGACGTCATCTTTCTTTACTGCTGCATAGAACTCCATTGTGTAGATGTACCACATTTTCTCTATCCACTCATCAGTTGAGGGGCATTTGGGTTGGTTCCAGCTCCTTGCTATTGTGAAGAGAGCTGCAATAAACATGGTCATGCATGTATCTCTGTGGTGGAGTGAGTCTTGAGGGTACATGCCCAGGAGTGGTATGGCTGGGTCAGGTGGCAAGTTCATTCCAAGTCACCACAGTCTTAAAATGCAAGTTTTTCTGGTGATGTGTCACTACTAACCACTTCACAAAAGGGAAAACTATTTCTCCGGGTATCTTCAGTTTATACTAATCAGGGGCAACAATTGGCCCCCTGATGCATCAATTTTCTTTTCTTTTTTCTTTTTTTGGTCTTTTTGAGACAGGGTCTCCCTGTAGCTCCAGCTGTCTGGGAGCTCACTCTGTAGACCAGGCTGGCCTCAAACTCACAGAGATCTGCCTGCCTCTGCCTCCCAAGTGCTAGGATTAAAGGCATGCGCCACCATGCCCAGCAACATCAATTTTCTTAATTGGGTTCTGGTGCACCAGCAAATTAAATAAATTTTATATTAAAGATTGAATCCTGGACTTGAGAGTTTTTCTGTGCAATTTTCAGACCTAATAGTCCTAATAGTGCCAATAAGATAGCTTTGTTGTGCTATAAACAGTTCCCTTTTGTCCCACCTGATCTGTGTTCCAGCAGCCTATAAAAACTTCTAGGGGAACTGGGCATGGTAGCACAAGTCTATAACCCTAGCATTTCAAGTTAGAAGCAGGAGGGCCAGGAATTCAGCTACATGAGTTTGAGGTCAGTTCGGATGACTTGAGACTGGAAAGGAAAGAGAAACAGGAGGAAAAAAACAACAGGGAATCAGGCAGGAGAATCACATCAAGTTTCAGGACAGCCTGGGCTATTTATTGACTTCCTGGCCTGCTTGGGCTATAGAGCAAGACCCTGGGTAAACCATCAACCAACCAACACACACACATACACACACACACTCGCACGCATGCACACGTGTGCACACACAAAATACACACACACACACACACACACCCTCTAGAGTCCAAGGTGTTCCTCAGTAGGTGCAGGATAAACTGCTTAACCTAAATTTTCTTTTTCCTCCAGCCATACAATAAAAGCAAGATCATCACCTGAAAACAACATGAAATTTTACATGTTGAAAACTGGCAGGTTGGGAGTGGGTGGCACATTGCTGAATAAACAAAAAATAGTTAGAACTATCATTGTGTTCTGTGTATGTGTTTGTGTGAAGTAGAGCTATGTAGATCAAGACTTTTCAAATCTGAACTGTCTCCATCTAAAAATGCATCTTTATTGTCTATTTCTAATTAGGATGTGGCAGCTTTGGAGAGTCAGCCGTTACTAGGTTTCACTGTCACTCAAGTCAAAGATGAGAATTCAGAGTCGAGAGTATTTCAGTTACTGCACAAAAGCATGTTATTTTATGTATTCAAGGCAGATGACGCCCACTCAGCTCAGAAGTAAGTAATGTAGACATACTTTACTTTCATGAATGAAATTTCAAGCTGTTGTTTTACATTTTAAAAGCAGAGAGATGGCTCAGTGGTTGAGACCACTGGCTGCTCTTCCACAGGACTCTGGTAAGAAGCATAGAGGACAACTCAGAATTTAAATCACAGATCCAAATTAGAAAGATGTAATATGGGGTTGGATGATTCAAAGGTTAAAGGCATTGCCTGCTCTTACAAAGAACCTCATGTTTGGTACCCAGCACTGACATGGTGGTTAACAACTATCTGTAACCCTAGTTCCAGGGAATCCAACCTGTCTCAGTCTATATAACTGTCCAAATAATTCCCTCTGGATATTAAGGATTATTTTTGCTTTTTTGAGACAGGGTCTCACTATGTAGTTCAGAGCAACCTCAAACTCAGTTTTTGTGCCTCTGCCTCCTGATTGCAGGGATTATAAGCACCTATCATGGGTCTGAAGAGTATTTTTTTTTATTAATTTTATTTATTTCCATATGTGTATGAATGTACCGTCTGCGTGCAAGTCTGTGCACCCGTGTCGTGCAATGCCGCGGAGGTCAGAAGAGGGTGTCGGACTCCCCTGGAACTGAAGTTCTCCTGGAATTGGAGTTTCAGACGGTTCTCGGCCGCCATGTGGGTGCTGGGGATCGAACCCGGGCTCTGAAGAGTATTTTTAAATTATCTTACTTTACTTTTTTCTGTAAAAATTATTTAGACAAAAATAATAATCATCCAGGCCTAGAGAGATGGCTTAGTGGTTAAGAGCACTGGCTCCTCTCAAGGACAACTAGGGTTCGATTCTCTGCACCCACATGGTGACTAACAACCATCCATGACTCCAGTTCCAGGGGATCTGATACCCTCTTCTGACCTCCAAGGGCATTTCATGACACGAGTACACTTACATACAGACAGACAATACACTTACACACATAAAATAAAATACTAAAAAAATAACAATCACCCTAAGATTCTGCCAGATATCCTCTTCCTCATAAATTTTTAATCTGTATTTGTCCTCAAACTCATAAAATTGGTTTTCAATGTACATGAGTTTTTTGCTTATACCACTAAGTTGACAAGATAAAAATGTCAAGAGAAAATCCGCTTACATATAAGTTAGAATTGATTCAGTTTAACCTATGTTTCTCTTTGGAGTTATTAATACCATATGGGGGTTTTTATCTGTTTGAATATTAAAATTGTTTATTTTGATGGAAAATTGTGGGACTTCTTAAAAGCATTGATATTATAGAACTGTTTGCATCTAAATTTGAAGTTTTAAAAAAAATACTGTCAAGCCGGGCATGGTGGCGCACGCCTTTAATCCTAGCACTTGGGAGGCAGAGGCAGGCTGATCTTTGTGAGTTCAAGGCCAGCCTGTTCTACAGAGTGAGTTCCAGGACAGCTGGGGCTACAGGGAGAACCAAANCTCTTAAATTTAGTGATTTCAAATGTTCATAGTTTGCTCAAATCCATCCATCCATCCTTCCTTCCTTCCTTTTTTTTTTTTTTTTTGTCTTTTCGAGACAGGGTTTCTCTGTTACCCTAGCTGGCCTGGAAACTCACTATGTAGACCAGGCTGTCCTTGAACTCACTGAGTCCACCTGCCTCTGCCTCCCTAGTGCTGGGATTAAAGGCATGCATTCCTGGCAGTCGAATCTTTCTTTACGTAATATACTACTGTAGAATTTAATTTCAGTAAAAAGCAGGCAGGTAGTCTAGTAGAGCAGAGGAGTCTGTCCCAAAGCATTTTCTGAGTAATTGCAGCTGTGCATGATCAGGTAAAACTTTGACACCAAAGAAGTTTGTAAAGACTTCTATGAAATTTTGAAAAGCTTTTATATTACACTTGAAAATTTGATATTTAAGTGGACTAAATGCCAGGCCTTTTTACTGAAAAATTTGGAACAAGTCTGGATTAGGAGATACACAAGGGAATTTTGGTTGGTGGAGTTAGGAAGAGAAAGATACTAAGTAGTTTCTAAAAATCAATGAATCATGGGGCTGGAGAGATGGCTCAGTGGTTAAGAGCTCCGACTGCTCTTGCAGAGAACCCGGGTTCAATTCCCAGCACCCACATGGCGGCTAAGAACCGTCTTTAACTCCAGTTCCAGAGGAATCCAATGCCCTCTTCTGACCTCCACGGCATTGCATGACATGGGTGCGTCAGCCTACATGCAGACAGAACACTCATACACATAAAAAATAATAAATAAAAAAATCATTGAATCAGAACACCAGAAAGAGAGAGAAGAGGAGTTGTAATAGAGACCTTTGCTGAACTCTCCACTTCTAAAGCTGAGGATCCTCCAGGACTCAGTTCCCACCTTCTACCATGTGGGTCCCAGTGACTAAATTGAGGTTCTCAGGCTTTGTGACAAACACCTCACCCACTGAGCTACCTCACTGGCCCTAGGACTTTTTAGAACATTTACACAGGAAGACAGTCCCTTCCTTGTGCTGTAAAGAAATAAGACACCTTCCAGGCCAAACTTCAGATCAAATTACCAAATAAAGGGTAGCTCCCTGCATACAGCAAGAACTCCAGTGTGACTTGAAATACACAGGACAGAGGTTATCAGTATCATGTTCATACATGTCAGATGATTGAATTTCACAATCTAATAGCTATCTCTCATCAATAGGTGGATAGAGGCCTTTCAGGAAGGCACAACCTTGTAGCAGTATTGGCTTCATCTCTCTGTGATTCCAGCAAGGTGGACAGTCAGCAGAATGGCATAAAAGCTACTAAAAAATTGTGTGAAAAATGAACACTGCCAAGACAAATCCACTCATGGTCTTCACCAGGTGAAGAAATTATTTTGTTAGGTATATACAGTTCTTTTTAAATGTCTGTTCTTCATGTATGTTATTTATTAAAATTTTGATGTTTACTTACTGGTCAGAATTATTTCTGAGACTCACTGAATTTTAAGTACTGTTTAGAGACAAAACTTATCTTAATACTGTATACTGTACAAATTATTTGACACACTGTTCACACTGTTATCTCTGTGACATTTTCACTATTAGTAAATCTTTGTAAGTGAAAAACGTATCAAGGAACAAATTCCCATACTGTGCTTGGTTTATAAATTACAATTATTCTAAAATTGCTGATAAAAATGTATGTTTTTGATCACTAAACTTAGATGGAATTTTTATATCAGAATAAAAGACACATAACCAGCTTCTACCTCAGTAACTGTGAAATTCCATCAGGTTATATAGAATACACTTCAGATATGCAGTATACTTTATGTTTCTCTCCAAATGTGAGTGTGAGTTATTATCATCAAACCTGAATTTAACCTGTGGGTAGGAACAAGGATGTTCTCATTTACATGTGGCTATACGAAATCAACTCTTTGGGCTTTTCATTAAATAAAGTCTTTTTTTTTTTTTGTAGTGGAGATTAAACCCAAAGTGCTTTACCTGCTAGTGGAGTATTCTATCATTGACTTGTGTTGTTTCCTTGCTTATTTGTTTTCTTCCTTTATTATTCTTTGGATAGGATCTTGCTAATTGTCAGGCTGGCCTTGCACTAATTATGTAGCTTGGGCAAAGCTGGAACTTGCAATACTCCTGGATCAGCCGTCTAAGTAGCTTGAGGTACAGGCCTGCACTACCACACCCAGAAGTCCATTCGTTATTTAAAACTGCAAGTTCAACATAAACATATATGAAATACTTTTCTTGGTTTTCTGAGACAAGACCAGCTTCAAACTCATAGCAGTCCATCTGCCTCTGCTTTTCACGTGCTGGGATTATGGGTGTGTGCCACCAAACCCAGTATGTCATTTTTAAAACAGTAAAACGAGGCAGGTAACATATTACCCACTATCCTCTACTATTTTTATGAGTTCTGAGCCCAAGTCAGTGGTGGTATTAGAGCTAAAAAAGAATGTTAGTTTTCTTATAACACTGTACTTTTTAAAAAATGAACTGGAATTGCTATATCTAAAAAGCACTAATTCTAAGCCACTGCTAATTGAAATTATAGAACATTTTTTAAGGAAATTTTTATACTACTTTGTGATTTTCTTGATTTCTATTTTTACTTCAACCTTCTACTCATTTTCCTCCCTCCTTTGAGATACAGTCCCTCTGTGCACCATAGGCTAATTACCCTGCCTCAGCTTCCCGCGTTGGCATATAGATGCATGCCACCATGTCTTGCTTTGCTTTCTTTAAATCTCAGTATCTCTCCTTAGGAAAGATTCATATTCATATTTCCTGTGTGTTTATCATTTAATATATAAACCACCTTGTACATAAAATTGTCAGCAAGAGAAAAAAGATGATTAAAATCATTCCAATATTTAGCCATTTTGTTGACTTAAATTATCAGTTATTTTAAAAGGCAAGGCTATCCATAGAATATTTCATTAAAGGATACATGAATTTTCTGCTTCTTTATGATTTTTTAATTCAGTGTGATATCAGCAGTTTTATTCTGACCTCTGTTTCATCCTGATCACCTCTGGGAGGCCTTTTAGATGCTATTTGTGACAAATAAACTAGGTCTAGATGTAGCAGCTGCAGTTTTTCTTGTTATAGCATTATTTAAAGACTGCACAGCTTCACGCTGTCCTGCATGTTACCCGGTCACAGTATGTAGCTTAATAATTCTTAGCAGATGACTTTAATCACAATCACATACATGTTTTCCATATGACTTCTTTGTGAAGTTTGTAAGATACTCTTCTGGAGGCCAAGGCTATTTATATTTTTTATTTCTTTCTGTTATGTCCTCTGGCATTTAAGAAGATAAGTTAGAGTTCTTTGTCCTCTTTGAACTCACAACTTCTTCAAGATTTGCTTTAAAAAATATCAGCCAACAAGTTCTATCTTCTAACAATTAGCAGAATGAAGAACCAGTTCAAAATCTAAAAACATCTAAAGAGAAGTTATAAAAAAAAATTCCCCCTAAGTAATGATGAAAGTCCTGTATGATTGTATTTGTTAATCATTTAGCCTGATGCAGTTTTGAAAAATACAATATACAAGCTATGAGATCATGTCCCCCATAAAATGATTTAAATGTAGAAATATATTTCATTCTCTGTCCCTCCTTTATTAGTCCTTCATAACTTACTAAAGCTGATCAATAATTGACTTTTTCTTTTTTTTTTTTATCTTTTTGAGACAGGGTCTCCCTGTAGCTCTGGCTGTCCTGGAATTTGCTATGTAGACCAGGCTGGCCTTGAACTCACAGAGAAGCACCTGTCTCTGCCTCTCAAGTGCTATGATTAAAGGCATGCACCACCATGCCCCACCAATAATTTTATTTATTTATTTTTTTGGTGTTTTCAAGACAGGGTCTCCCTATAGCCCCAGCTGTCCTGGAATTCACTCTGTAGACCAGGCTGGCTTTGAACTCACAAAGATCCGCCTGCCTCTGCCTCCCAAGTGCTAGGATTAAAGGCATGCACCACCACACCCGGCCCAATAATTTACTTTTAAAAACATTATTGAAGCACTTGGAAGCAGAACCAGGCAGATCTCTGTGAGTTCAAGGCCAGCTTGGTCTACAGAGTGAGTTCCAGGATAGCCAGAGCTACAGGGAGTCACTGTCTCAAAAAGACAAAAAAAATTCTTGTGATCACATTAAGATGTTAGAGCAGCCCCTCTCAGCCCAGGATCCTGATGTTTTGAAGGTGTGTTTGAGTCTTTTTAAAAAAAAAAAAAAAAAAAAAAAAAAAAATTATTGAAACCCAGGGTTTCTAGGCAGAATTCTACCACTGAGCTACATCCATTGCTAACAGTTCTGTCTTTCAAGAAGTGATAGAAGTGCAGTGTACATGTAGAGAACATACCCATATTGTCTGGATCCCAGAACTACTACGTGTATTTCAGATACATGCCCTGCCATCAAACCTTTTCTTTTCCAGATTATCTCCTTCTGTCATAAGGAGAAAGGGCAGTTCGAAAGCTGAAGTTGAAAGTCACCTAGACAAGAGCCAGCAGACTCAGTAGAGAGGTGTCCCCAACAGGTGCTTCTCCTTCAACTGTGGCTTCTCAGTGCAGAGAACTCCCAAAGTCCTCAGAAACCCAGGAGAGTTATTTTTATCATTATTCCACATTTTTGAACCTCTTCCCAACCTCTTGCCATTCTCCAGTGTAACCAGTATGTTCTGTTGTCCCTTGGGTGCTGTCCTTTCCTACAACCAAAAGCTTTATTCTTTGAGTATTTGTTAGCATCTCTCAAAATGAGGTCATCAAATTGCACTTGATTCATGATAAGATGTAATGACACTACAAAGTGAGGAAGACAACTTAAAAGAATGCTTTTGTTAGCTACATATATATTACATTCACACACACACATGCTGGTTAGTACAGTATCTAGAAATGGAGGAAGCCTCCTGAGAATCAAATGTCATCATCACAACATATGGGGAAGTGTTTGTGCTCAGCTTTTGAAAAGTCTGAGGCCCATGGTAGACAATGAGTGCTGAGATTTCTAGAGAGGTAGATCCTCTCTCATTTTACAGTATACTCCTTTAGAATAAATACTATATTATATCAGTCTCTCGTGCAAATACCCTGGACCTTTTCAGAGAGAAAGTTTATTCATTTCTGTTGAATACAAAGGACAGGAGTCCCAAAGTTCCTTTTTTTTTTGGGGGGGGGTCTTTTTTGAGACAGGATTTCCCTGTAGCTCCGGCTGTCCTAGAACTCTATGTAGATCAGGGTGGCCTTGAACTCACAGAGATCTACCTGCTTCTGCCTCCCAAGTGCTAGGATTAAAGGTGTGCTCCACCACGCCCAGCCCCAAAGTTCTTTTTGATTTATTTCTTGAGCTAGCCTTGCTGACTTGTCTAGGTTGCCCTTGAACTCAAGCTCCTCTGGTCTCAGCCTCCTGATTGCTGGGCCAACAGGCTATACCTAACTCAACACCCTGCCGAGCTCAACAAGACTCTTACAAGAGTCCCTAAAGCCTCATTCTCAGAACCTACACTCCCTCTCCCCACCATACTGCAAAGCCACATCAGCAGCTGCCTGTGGACACCGACAGAGTTCTCAAGCCAGCTAACCTTTGCATGAGTAACACTGAACTTTCTTTCCATTCAAATCCACTTGCTTCTTTATTTAAAAAGATACCACATAGGGCCCTAGAATCTGCCTCCAAGTCTCATCAGACTCTGGTTGCTCTTGTATCCTTTTCCATTCCTCTGCTATTACTGTTAGCCATTCCTGTGATCGCTGTAGCTTTTTCTCTGGGCTGGGGATAACATTGAAGTGACAGAGTACTCCCCTAGCACGCATGAGGCCCAGGGTTCAATCTTGCACACTAGAAAAGCTTGGTTTTTCCTGACTTCAGTGCCTCCCTATGTGGTCTGTTTTAAACACGGTCAGAGCCATCTGCATAAAGCATAACTCGCGTCCTGCTCTTAAGCTGCCAGTGCCATTCCCAGTGGTTTGGCGTGGAACAATTCCAGTGGTACCTTAGACTCCAGCTGCACCTACCTCAAACTTTCTCTCTTCATACCATTTCCTTTTTTTTCCTCATCTCCCCTCAGCCCCATCTGCTTTTTCATTCTCTGACATGATAGAGGTTCCTAGTCCCTCTCTCCTTTTCTCCCTCAGACCACTTCTAGTCTCTTTCCCATGTTCCTGTGATCCTTCATTCATAAGCAAGCTTCACGATTCTTACCACATTCTGTTCTTAAACAATTTACCTGTCCATTTGAGATTTTGACCATCACATCTGGCCAGATGCTTTCATGCAGTGAATATTCAGTGTTTGCTTGTTGAATAAACTATCTCCTACAGAACTCTAAAACATATCTTCACTACACATTCCATGCTGGAACCTATGCCACTTTTAATGTTATCTTCTAAATAAAACCGGTGGCTTTTTCCCTTATAAGAATTTATTCTAGGAAAAGAAAACAAGTTTACTTAGTGCTCTGCAAAGATGGCGGTGGTGCAATGGTAACGTGCCTATCAGAAATGTTTTTAAAGAGAAAGGTAGTAGGTTTTCAAACACTCTAAATATCAAAATGTTCTTTTTCCTTTAGAGTGAGGGGAAGGAGTGAAGAGCAGAGTCCCTTTTCATAGGAGTTAGTTGTAACATGTAAGAAGAACTGATCCTGAAATACTATTTTTTAAATGACTTCAATGTATTTTTCAACACTTTTTTACCTAAAGTGATAATAGTTTGCATCTTTCTGTTCATATATAGATCATTTGTAACTAAAATTAGCATTGTAAATAATGTTAATATGTATTATTTATACAAAATAAATTTACCATAATATCTTCTGCTGGTGTGAAGTGTTTTATTAATTTTTATTCATTTAAAAATTTTTTTGGCACAGAGTAGCTCAAGATGGCCTCTAATTTTCAAATCTTCTGGCTCAGCTTCTTCAGGAGCTGGAATTGTAGGTGCATACCACCAAGCTCAGCTTTGATTGAGTCTTTCAAGCCATATCTTTTTTTTTTTTTTTTTGTATGTGTCTGAATGTACTATCTGCATGTAGGTTTGTGCACCTGTGTCGTGCAATGCCATGGAGGTCAGAAGAGGGTGTTAGATTCCCCTGGAACTGGAGTTAAAGATGGTTTTCACCCACCATGTGGGTGCTGGGGACCAAACCCGGGTCCTCTGCAAGAGCAGTGGGTGCTCTTAACTGCTAGGCCATCTCTCCAGCCCCATCAAGCCATGTCTTTAAAAGTGAATCTTCAAAATCCCCCCTTTCCTGAAGTGACCAAGATAGACTCCCTGCCTACAATGATGTTTCCAAAGTGGCTTCTATTTCTGAGACTGACTTTTTTTTTAATTAAAAAATATTTATGAGTTACACCTGAATGTACCGAAGTATGCCATGTCCCTACAATGCCCATAGAGGACAGAAGAGGGTGTTGGATCTCTTGGAACTGGAGTTACAGTTGTTAGCCACCATGTCGGTGTTTAGAACCAAGCCTGGGTCTTCTGCAAGAGCAGCCAGTGCTCTTAACCACTGAGCCAACTCCCCAGCTCCAGACTTGTTTTTGAGAAAGGATTTTTACTGTTAGCCCAGGCTTTCTGGAACTCACTATCCAGGCCTAAAACTTGCAGCAGGCTTCTTCCTCAGTATACCAAGTACTAGGATTATAAGCAGGAGCCACCAGGCCCAGCTGTTTCATAATTCAACTTACTGTGACTTAAGTGCACTTGCTGAATGAAAGGGTAGCCATAAGCATCCCCCTGGGCATTTGTATTATGTACTGAGAATAAAGAAAATATTGCAATTACCTTTTCCCCTTGAAGTCTCAATGTATTTCATAGCTTTCACTATGGGGACCAGCTTAAGGTTATTGAAGGGCTGTCCTATAGCAAAACGAACACCTAATAAACTATACCTCTGTAGACTTTTGGAGAACTAAGCATGAAACATAATTTTATTGTTAGGGAAGGTTGCATGCCCTTTTCTCTGTCCAAAGGGAAATAAAAGCAGTATTTTCAGACATGAGGCTAGCAGTCTCACTATATAGCCAAGAATGACCTTGAACTCTTATTCCTCTGCCTCCCAAGTGCTGGGGTTACACGCATGTGGAGGACAATTATTCTGCCCAGCACACAAAGTTTTTGTTCCTAATTCTGGCTGCTTTTCTACAGTGCTGATCGAGTACAAAGGAAATTTCCAGGTTACCTTCTCAAGTCTGAATGAACCACACAGTACTTAGAACACAGGTCAGGGCTTCCTGTCACAGATGCCCACTGTCGGGATGTGGTGTTCCCATTAGCGATCTTTCCTTTTGCAAACTGACCAGCGGGTACTATAAGTTTTTAGGAATACACCATCTAGTAAAATAGGCAAAAAGCAGCCCCTGACAATGCACACAGTAGGGATTGTATTCTTGCTCCATTTTGCCCTCTCCACTCAAAACAGCAAAGTAAAACTTTACAAGATTTTTGTCTCACCTTGTCCTTGTATTTCTAAGAAGTTTTATGTGACTCCAAACTAACCTAAGAGTGTGCTTAGAACAAAGTCCAGTTTTCCAGACACTAGGAACATCTACCCTAAACCAATTAGGTTGGAACGTTGACTCAAAGAGCAACCAGAGTTCCACAAGACCCCCTCAAAACCTGTTATGCTTTATTTCTAATTATTTGTATGTCTGTGGGTATTTAGAGGCCCGGAGTTGGAGTTCCAGGTAGTTCTGCGTCTCTGTGGGTCGTGGGTGACGGAAATTGAATTTGGGTCCTCTGCAAGAACAGTACGTGTTTTTTTGTTGTTGTTGTTGTTTTTTTTTTTTTTTTTTTTTTTTTATTTGTTTTTTTTTTTTTTTTTTTTTTTTTTTTTTTTTTGATTTTTTTTTTTTTGGATCTTTCGAGACAGGTCTCCCCTAGTGGCCGGGCAGCTGTCCGGGAAATTCACGAACTCTGGAACGATGCTGTCCGGCATCTACATCATCTATCTGCTGTAAGAAACCACAGAATGCTGGCCTTGAAAAGATCACCTGGCTCTGCCATCCCAAGATGCTAGGATTAAAGGCGTGCGCCCGCACGCCCGACTAGTACGCGCTTTTACTACCGAGCCAGCCTCTGCAGCCCAGTTCTGTTGTAGTCTTTTAAGCCATATCATTAAAGATGAACCTCACTAGCCCCTCTTTCTGAAGTGTGATCAAGAGACTCCTTTTGGTAAGCCTGCTGCTAAACCCACAGTACTTGAATGGAGTGCCCATACCATGCATCTCCCTCCACACCTACAGGGGGCAACCGACTTGCGGAACCGCGGCTGGACTCCAGGTCCCTCTGCTTCACCGGGAGAACGTCACTAGCCCTGGGCGGCCGCTCCTCCTCCGCGCAGGCGCACGGCGCACCGCGGAGCCGAGGGAGGGGTCACGAACTCTGACCCCCCAATACACAAACCCAGAAAGCTCTGGCGGGGCCTGGGCCTCGGCTCCCCAGCGCCAGCCCTCTCCAGCGCTGGGCCGCGGCGGGCAGGAGCAGCGCGGCGGGGAGGCGCGGTAAGTGCCGGGCCGGGTCCCCGCAGCCCAACCGCCACGCCGGGCCGGTCGCTCAGCCCGGAGTCCGCCGAGCCCCTGGGCCAGCCGCGGAGGCTGCTGTTTGCTCCGCTCCGGCAGGGCCCGGGAGCCCGAGGCCGTGGCGCGGCATGGCGGGCGGGCGGACTCCTCCCCGCAGCGCCTCCTCCCGCGCAGACGCCTCCCGCACAGCCTCCCGCCGCCTGTCTGACCTTTCACCCGAGGGAGAGCTTCCGCCTGGGCGCCGCCGCGTCCCTCCTCGCCCCCGGCCGCGCGGCCGGCGGTGCAGGGGGGCTGAGTGTGCAGCGAGTGCGGGAGGTGGGGGGGCGGGGGCGCGGGCAAGGTCCGCTGGGTCCAGTTCTCTGCTGGACCCGCGGCGTCGTTCCCCGGGGTGGCCGGCCCGCTGCCGGCACTATCGCTCTGGTCGCCCGCGCAGGACCTGCGGCCACTGCCCTTCGGATCTAGATGTAGGTGGAGTACTCAAGCCCTGGGCACTCCTAGCCGTCCAGAATCTTTTGTTAACCCCTCTTCCAACCGAACGATTTATCATCTTGTGAGGTGGGCAGATGTTCCCAGTTAGCCAGTACCTTCAGTAAGTCGGTCAAGCCGGTAAGGTAAAAAAAAAAAAAAAAAACAAAAGGACATTTAAACCCCTTTCAGGGCTTTTTTCCCGCCCCCTGCCTCCCCCCTCTCCTGGGAGAGTAGGACTTCGAGTTTTTTGGTTGTTGTTCTAACAGTGTCTGCTTGTTTGACCGGTTGGTGATTATTTTTAAGCTTTATGTCCGTTTGGGTTCATCAAAAAGAAATTGTTGATCTGTTCAAATCAAACTGCAAATATAAAATGAAACTTATTTGGGGGGTGTTAGGGATTGCAGTTTGGGTGACAAAGATTCAAATAAATTATAAGGAAGATTCAGGGAAGGCAGTAAAAGTGGCCCATTTAATATTGAGAAAGAACAGAGGAGCTGGATGATACCAGAGTCGGGCATGGTGACGCATGCTCATAATCCCAACGCTCTGGCCGAAGCACCGTATTGCCAGGCAGTGCTGCGTAGGGAAACTATGTATCCAAATACAAGAGACCTGTATGAAATAAAGGAAGATAGTGTATACTTAATATGTCCAGTAACCTTTTGATGTGCTACTTGAACCTTTGTATGCGATGTAATTTGCCAGTTCTGGTTAGACCAGAGGTCAGCGGTCAAAGGGTGGAGGCAACCAAAGTTCACATTTCAGGCCAGAGCCTCCATAGTGGCCTCTCACGGGAGTTTAAAAAGCTGTTTTTAAAATGTTTGCTTTCATTGTTAAGTAAGAGGAATGCTATGTTTTTTAAATTTATTACCAGAAAGATGTACACGAAAAGTAACTAGTTCCATTCATTTCTTGTAACATATTTCAGTTGTGGAAGAAAGGTTTGAAGGAGAAATCAATGAATGGCACTAACCCCGAAATAGCTATCTATATGGTGTTGTGTAATTCCCACTCCAGTGAACAGAAGAGAGAAGCCACATACTATAGGTGACTCTGTAAGACCCTCTGCACTGTAAAGTCTTTTACAAACCATCTCTAGAAACAAATACGTGGGCCTCCACACAAAAGCTTAGGACTTGATAGAAGTCTATTCCTGAATCCGATGATGTTAAAGCTGCTGTACAGCAATAACGCTGAAACATTTAAAAAAAAAAAAATTGGGTAAAATGTTGGATTTGAATTTGGTCTCAAAATGTAGGTGAGATAGGAGATTGAGATGGTATATTGAAGAATATTGCTTTTCATGTTTTTCATTTATATGCAATAGACTCCTGAAAGTTTCCTCAGGATTCATACATAGGAATCCTTGAACTGGACTAGATATATAGATATATAGATATATATATATAATATATGTGTGTGTGTGGGTGTGTGGTGTATAGAGAATATTATATTATGTGGATGAAGGTACTGTCTGCATGGAGGTTTTGCACCCGGGTGCTGCAATGCAGCGAGGTCATAAGTGGGTGTCAGAATTTCCCCTGGAACTGGAGTTTCTCCCCATGGAATTGGAGTTACAGATGGTTGCAGCCGCCATGTGGGTGCTGGGATCGAACCCGGGTCCTCTGCAAGAGCGGCAGGTCGGCCAACATCTTAACCGCTAGGGAGGAAGGATGTGAAAAGTGGGATAAGGGAAGGGGGGGGTGGGAAAGGGGGAGGAGGATTCCCTGCTCTCCAGTCCAGACTGGTTAATTTTTTTAAAAATCTTTTGACGTATAGCATATAGCCCTTTTTTGTGAGCTTACGCAGTTTGGACATTTTTCTGGTGATGGAAATTTAACAGACCCTAATCTTTTTAAAGGGTCGCCCAGAGACACCCCCCCACTTTGGTTTATTTATCTTTTTTTTTTTTTTCAGATTTGTTGGTTATGTACTGGCAGGGATTCTGCATCTTGACCCCATACGCTTGACATACGTAAAGTTGAAATACTGTTGATCACATTGTTCTTAGGCTCTCTACACATGATACACTAATATTTTCTTTGCCCCCAGCCTTTTCCAATTCTGTTTGTGACCAACTAATTTCCCATCCACAAACTGTTCACAACAGAGAGTTTGTAAAATATTGTTTTCCCTGTCCATAAACTTACCTTACATGTATGTAGCTGGGATAAAATACTGTCAAAAGCCACCCAAAGAGGGAAAGGCTTATATTTTGGGCTCACAGTTAGAGGCTACTGTCTATCCTGGTAGGCATTCATGTCATTAGGACCTTGAAGCAGCTGGTCACAGTCAGGAAGCGGAGAAGTAATGGATGCCAGTGCACATTGTTCCCCTCTGGAGTCCAGGACCCTTGTCCATGGAGGAATGGCAGAGCCACAGGTGAGGTTAGCCTTCCCACTTCACAGGTGAGGTTAGCCTTCCCACTTCACAGGTGAGGTTAGCCTTCCCACTTCACAGGTGAGGTTAGCCTTCCCTCTTCACAGGTGAGGTCAGCCTTCCCACTTCACAGGTGAGGTTAGCCTTCCCTCTTCACAGGTGAGGTTAGCCTTCCCACTTCACAGGTGAGGTTAGCCTTCCCTCTTCACAGGTGAGGTCAGCCTTCCCACTTCACAGGTGAGGTTAGCCTTCCCACTTCAGTTAACCTAGTCCAGATAATCCTTCCCAGGCATGCCCAGAGGCCTGTCTCCTAGGTAATTCTAATCCTGTCAAGTTGACAGTCTATTCACATCATAACAACAGGCTAGATTGAGTTATGGGATGGGAAGAAGAATAGGTTGGAAAAAGAAAATGAACTGTACAATAGAAAAAAAAAAAAAAAGAATCGGGCTGGAGAGACGGCCGAGCGGTTAAGGCGTGACTGCTCTTGCAGAGGACCCATGTTCAAACCCCACACCCCCATGGCGGCTGAGAAACGTCTTGACCTCCAGTTTCCAGGGGGAATCCAACACCCTCTTCGGACCTCCATGGCATTGCACGGACACGGGTGCACAGACCTTCAATGCAGACAGTACATTCAACCAATAATAAATAAATAATTTAAAAAATGAATCAAGGGCTGGAGAGATGCCTAGCGTTAAGAGCACCGCCTGCTCTTGCAGAAGACCCAGGTTCGATACCCCAGCACCCCATGGCGGCTGAGAACCATCTGTAACTCCAATTCCGAGAACTCCAGTTCCAGGGGAATCCGACCCTCTTCTGACCTCCGCTGCATGGCCGAGGCATTGGGTGCACAGACCTACATGGCAGACAGTACATTCGTATAAAATGTAAATAAATAAATACATAAATAAAAAATAATAAAGAAATAAATTAAATAAAAGTTAAAAAAAAGAATCAATGCAATCTTGGTTTATACAAATTGGGCCAGGGCTCCTTAAACTTTTTCCCACTTCTGGGGCTGGAGAGATTACTCATCCGTTAAGAGAACCGACGCTCTTGCAGAAGACCCCAGGTTTCTATTCCAGCATCCACATAACGGTGCTGGTGGATAAGAACCGTCTTTTTAAACTCCAGTTCCAGGGGAATCCAACGCCCTCTTATGACCGTGGTATTGCCAACACAGGTGCACAAACCTGCAGAAGACGAGTAAGGGCGTTCATACCATTAAAAATAATTTAAAAAAATTAAAACTTTTCCGCATGTAATCCCTTTTTGCCAAAGACATTTTTGTGTAACCCCAGTTATATAAGTATATAAATAGGTATAAAAAAATCAAAGCATTTTAACAGCCAGGGCTGTAGTGCCACGCCTTTAATCCAAGCACTTGTGAAGGCAGAGTCAGCAGAGCTTTGAGGTCAAGGCAGCCTGGTCTAACATAGTGAGTTCCAGGACAGCTACAAGGAGGCCCTGTCTCAAAAAACAAAAACAAAAAAAATATCAAGCAATTTAACTTAAAACATTTCTTTGACATCCAGATAATTCTACCATTTAATAAAGGTGTTTATTTAATTTTGCCTTTTTTTTAAATGTGTATGAGTGTATTTTGCCTGGGGGGGGGTTTTTTGTGATTGTAAGTGCCCTGTTTCCTGCAGTGCCTGTGGAACCAAAACAGGGCCATGGGATCCCCTGGAACTGGAATTAGGAACAGTGCATACCACCATGTTCTAACCTTGTAAAGGGTGCTGGGAACCAAGCCTTCCATAAGAGCAGGCAGTGCTCCTAACAAAACGGAGCCATCTTTCTAGACCCCAAAGATGTTTTTTAATTTTTAAAATTAAAATATTTTTTGTGTGGGTTTTGTGCATGTGNCCCAAACTGAAAAAAATAATTCCATTCAAATACAAGAAACACATAGAACACCATAGAGACAGGACCAGAAAAGAAACTCCCCACAGCATATAATTGTTAAAACACTAGACGCTCAAAACAAAGACAAAATACTGAAAGCCACAAGACAAAAACAAGTTACATATAAGGGGAAACTCATCAGAATTACAGCTGATTTCTCAGTCCAAATGATGACAGCTAGAAGAATTTCAATTATCGTTGAAGGAGAAAGAAAAATCTTTCAAACATAAACAAAATGAAAGAATACATGTCTAAGAAACCAACACCTCAGAAAATCCTCAAAGCACTGGAGTCACAGGTGCAGAGCTTGAGACCCCTGGGGCAGTACCAGCCACAGGTCCACTATTGGTGACCTCATATGTGCTGCCTTGATGACCAGTAGTGTGACAGACCAGGTATTACAGGCACCATGGGCATAGGTGACTAATCCACAGTTTCTGGTGACATAGACTGGGAGAATGGATTAGGAAACTGAACCCTTCCATATGCTGTCTACAAGAAACCCATTTCACCCTCAAGGACAGATGCCACCTTAGAGTGAAAGGATGGAAAACAATATTCCAGGGTACTAAGAAACAAACTGGAGTGACTATTCTATCAGACAAAATAGATCTCCCCCTATTAGTGTGTTAGGATTAATCTGTGTCTTGAGGTCCTGCAGAGTTGTATTTATAAAGTTAGGTGCACCAGAGTTTGGTGCATAGACATTTAGGATTGTGAAGTCTCCATGGTTCATTGTTCCTTTGAGAAGGATGTAATGACCCTCTTTATCTCTTCTGATTAATTTTACTTTGAGTCTATGCATTTTTTTAAATTTCTGTATGTGTATCAATGTACTGTCTGCATGCAGGTCTATGCACCCATGTCGTGCAATGCTGTGGAGGTCAGAAGAGGGTGTTGGATTCCCCTGGAACTGGAGTTCTCCTGGAATTGGAGTTTCAGACAATTCTCGGCAGCCATGTGGGTGCTGGGGATCGAACCCGGGTCCTCTGTAAGAGCGGTCGGCACTCTTAACCGCTACGCCATCTCTCCAGCCCCGAGTCTATGCATTTTGATTGGGGAATTTTAACCATTAGTATTTAAGGTTATTATTGAGAGATGCGTGTTGCTTCCTTTTACCTTATTTTTGGTTTGCATTCTTGGTCTAGGTTTATATTTACTCTGTTATGATTTTGTTGCTTTCTCTCTTTAATTGCTTAGGGATAGTTGCTTCTTTCCTCTGTTCTTTAGATTGCTTCAAGGATTTTCTGGAGTGTTGGTTTCTTAGACATGTATTCTTTCATCTTGTTTATGTCATGAAAGATTTTTCTTTCTCCTTCAACCATAATTGAAATTTTTGCTGGATATAGTAGTATGGGTTGGCATCTAGAGTCATTTAGCACAGGGAATACTTTGGTCCACATTCTTCAAGCTTTCATGATTTGGACTGAGAAATCAGCTGTAATTCTGATGGGTTTCTCTCATTTGTGCTGCCCTGATAGCCAATAGTGTGACAGACCAGGTATTACAGGTACCATGGGCATAGGTGACAAACCCACAGTTTCTGGTGGCATCCTCTTGGCCTAGTGCCCTGTCTCTGATTCTTGGCAATGATTCTGCCCTTGATCCAAATATAGGCCCTACCTTACAAATTTAAATAGCACCTTACAAGCAATTTGTCTTAAAGAGAGTACTTAACTCCAATCAAACTGTTAACTGTTTTGAGGGAATTTTTGCCCTTCCTCCCTTCTGTGAGAAGAGGAAATTGTTAAGATAAGGATCCCTATCAGGCTTGCCTAAGGGCTTCCTTTGTGTTCCTTCTAACTAACTCCTCACCTGAACTGGTGAAACAAGGAAATTACCACAGTCATATTTCTAATTATATTACACCCCACAATGCTACTGACTTTATTTATATTCTTAGGACTCCAGAAGTTGCATGGTTGCCTGTGAATATGACCACACCTTGGGAAGATCAGACCAGGCAGGAGCATGCTGTCTCCCTTCCTCATCATAACAAAAGAGTCACAGAGGCCATCATCCTTGGCTACAGGAGCAGTTGCCTCAGGAGTACAAATGCAGCCACACCCTTCAGCAGGAAAACGACCTTCAGCATAAACTGACTGAACTTTTACTTGATCATCATGTTTGTGTATACAAGCCTCTCCAACTAAACTTGGGGACCCTAGGTTGGACACAGATGCTTGCTAATGGGGTTCAGATGGCATTGCTTATTGCTTTTGCAAAATAGCCATGGACATTCAGGCCACACAAAGGCAAATTGACCACCACTATTATCAGACTCTTTGAGCTTATGGAAGAAAAAAAAGAAGGGGAGATGTGGGACAGCAATCCTGGATTCAGATGTGTCTTGAGCGTGTGCAGGCTACCAATCTGCTTAGCTCACTAGGTGAAGCAAAGGATTCAGGTAATGTCCTGTTTTTGGCTAGCACGCACTCAGAAGTCATGAGTCAACTTTCCTGTAAGCACGCCCCTCTTCTGAATACGTCCCCACAAGCTGGGGTGGCATGTGATAGTGTGGAGGTCTAAGATTGGCCACTGGGAGGTGATGTCATGCAATGTAGCAGCTGCCTGCCCCAAACCTAATAAGCTGTCTACTACATAGAATAAAAGGATTGCATGGATTTGCACCACTTGATATCCAGGGCTGTTACTGTGCATATGCTTGGTTGTAGGGTTATCAACCCCACAGCTGACTCTTCAGCTCATTCGGTTGTGGGAGCCAGTAACTCTACAGTTCCATGTTTGGCCGTGTTTGGCTATGTGTTTGGGTGCAGGGTGATTAGCCCTGCACACATGCTCTCTTCATTCTTTCCAACCATGGGCTCAACAGCCCCACAGATGAGTCTCAACCAGTCAGTGAAGACTCAAGTAGAATAAATGACTGACCTGCAGACTATGACGAATTCCTCCATAGATGGTCTTTGGACTTGAATTGCAATATTGGCTTTTTCTGGTCTCCAGACTACTAGACCACCCTGCTGAGTTTGGACTTGTCAGACTTCAATCATCACAGTAGACATTAGTTTGAATGTTTCTTTCTGCAAGAGATAAAATTCTTAAATGGACTTATACAATGTGCACACTTAGGGTCTCATGAAACAAGCAGTCTATGGATAAGGTATTCTCTTACCTTAGGGCACTGTTCAGGCTCTAGAATTTTCTTGCCTCTGACTTTGGTGGGAATGACTACATAACAATTCAGTGTGTCCTGGGCTTTCACATACAGACATGAAATGTTCAGAGGAAAAATGTGGCTGCCTCTTCTTGAGTTTGTTTCTCACATTTAAGAAACCTTACCTAGAAGCCTCCTTCATATAGTCTTAGTGTCAAAAATATTGGGATTGGCTTAACTGAATCAGAGTCTCCTGAGCTATGGCTGAGGCCAGCTTCCTCTGGATGCTATTGGGTGGTTACTTGATGAGGAGCAGGGCTCTCTTGGCAGGTGTCAACACAGAAGGGTAACTCTCACTTCAAAAGGGTTAAGAGATAGTTTATGCTGGAGCCAAATATGAGTGATCATGGCCTGGGAACATAGATTCAGGTTACCCCCAGTTCCATGTTCCAGCACGATAATGGTTGCATTATGATTTTTGGTTTTCTCTTTTTTTTTGGTCTTTTCGAGACAGGGTCTCCCTATAGCCCATGCTGTCCTGGAACTCACTCTGTAGACCAGGCTGGCCTTGAAAAGATCACCTGGCTCTGCCTCCCAAGTGCTAGGATTAAAGGCGTGCGCCACCACGCCCGGCTAGTACGCGCTTTTTAACTACAGAGCCATCTCTGCAGCCCAGTTCTGTTGTAGTCTTTTAAGCCATATCATTAAAGATGAACCTCACTAGCCCCTCTTTCTGAAGTGTGATCAAGAGACTCCTTTTGGTAAGCCTGCTGCTAAACCCACAGTACTTGAATGGAGTGCCCATACCATGCATCTCCCTCCACACCTACAGGGGGCAACCGACTTGCGGAACCGCGGCTGGACTCCAGGTCCCTCTGCTTCACCGGGAGAACGTCACTAGCCCTGGGCGGCCGCTCCTCCTCCGCGCAGGCGCACGGCGCACCGCGGAGCCGAGGGAGGGGTCACGAACTCTGACCCCCCAATACACAAACCCAGAAAGCTCTGGCGGGGCCTGGGCCTCGGCTCCCCAGCGCCAGCCCTCTCCAGCGCTGGGCCGCGGCGGGCAGGAGCAGCGCGGCGGGGAGGCGCGGTAAGTGCCGGGCCGGGTCCCCGCAGCCCAACCGCCACGCCGGGCCGGTCGCTCAGCCCGGAGTCCGCCGAGCCCCTGGGCCAGCCGCGGAGGCTGCTGTTTGCTCCGCTCCGGCAGGGCCCGGGAGCCCGAGGCCGTGGCGCGGCATGGCGGGCGGGCGGACTCCTCCCCGCAGCGCCTCCTCCCGCGCAGACGCCTCCCGCACAGCCTCCCGCCGCCTGTCTGACCTTTCACCCGAGGGAGAGCTTCCGCCTGGGCGCCGCCGCGTCCCTCCTCGCCCCCGGCCGCGCGGCCGGCGGTGCAGGGGGGCTGAGTGTGCAGCGAGTGCGGGAGTGCGGGGGTGCTGGGGGCGCGGGGCAGGTCCGCCTGGGTCCAGTTCTCTGCTGACCCGCGTGCGTCGTTCCCACGGGGTGCCGGCCCTCTGCCTGCACTTCGCTCTGGTCTCCCTGCTCAGGACCTGCGGCCACTGCCTTCGGATCTAGATGTAGGGGGATATCCTCAAGCCCTGGGCACATCCTAGCTTCCAGAAGCTCTTTTGTTAACCCTGCTTCCAACTCGAACGATTATCATCTTGTGAGGTGCAGATGTTCCCCAGTTATCCAGTAACCTTCAGTAAGTAGGTCAGCCTGTAAGGTAAAAAAAACAAAAAAAAAAAAAAAGGACATTAAACCCCTTTCAGGGCTTTTTCCGCCCCCTTCCTCCCCCCTCTCCTGGGAGAGTAGGACTTCGAGTTTTTTGGTTGTTGTTCTAACAGTGTCTGCTTGTTTGACCGGTTGGTGATTATTTTTAAGCTTTATGTCCGTTTGGGTTCATCAAAAAGAAATTGTTGATCTGTTCAAATCAAACTGCAAATATAAAATGAAACTTATTTGGGGGGTGTTAGGGATTGCAGTTTGGGTGACAAAGATTCAAATAAATTATAAGGAAGATTCAGGGAAGGCAGTAAAAGTGGCCCATTTAATATTGAGAAAGAACAGAGGAGCTGGATGATACCAGAGTCGGGCATGGTGACGCATGCTCATAATCCCAACGCTCTGGCCGAAGCACCGTATTGCCAGGCAGTGCTGCGTAGGGAAACTATGTATCCAAATACAAGAGACCTGTATGAAATAAAGGAAGATAGTGTATACTTAATATGTCCAGTAACCTTTTGATGTGCTACTTGAACCTTTGTATGCGATGTAATTTGCCAGTTCTGGTTAGACCAGAGGTCAGCGGTCAAAGGGTGGAGGCAACCAAAGTTCACATTTCAGGCCAGAGCCTCCATAGTGGCCTCTCAACTGGGTTTAAAAGCTGTTTTAAATGTTGCTTTCATTGTAATTAAAGAAGATGCTTGTATTTATTACAAAGAAAGATTGTAACACTAAAAGTAACTAGTTTCATCATTTCTTGTAACATATTTCAGTTGTGGAAGAAAGGTTTGAAGGAGAAATCAATGAATGGCACTAACCCCGAAATAGCTATCTATATGGTGTTGTGTAATTCCCACTCCAGTGAACAGAAGAGAGAAGCCACATACTATAGGTGACTCTGTAAGACCCTCTGCACTGTAAAGTCTTTTACAAACCATCTCTAGAAACAAATACGTGGGCCTCCACACAAAAGCTTAGGACTTGATAGAAGTCTATTCCTGAATCCGAGTTAAATCTGCCTGTACACAATAAACGCTGAAACCATTTAAAAAAAAAAAATTGGGGTAAAATGTGGATTTGAATTTGGTCTCAAAATGTAGGTGAGATAGGAGATTGAGATGGTATATTGAAGAATATTGCTTTTCATGTTTTCAGTTATATGCAATAGACTCCTGAAAGTTTGCCTCAGGGATTCATACATAGGAATCCTTGAACTGACTATATATATA
>VZQC01009253.1:2080420-2146584 GCA_009823505.1 Rhizomys pruinosus | reverse complement strand
AAGTTGACAGTCTATTCACATCATAACAACAGGCTAGATTGAGTTATGGGATGGGAAGAAGAATAGGTTGGAAAAAGAAAATGAACTGTATCTAATAGAAAAAAAAAAAAAAAGAATCGGGCTGGAGAGACGGCCTAGTGGTTAAGAGCGCTGACTGCTCTTGCAGAGGACCCATGTTCAAACCCCAGCACCCACATGGCGGCTGAGAACCGTCTTTGACTCCAGTTCCAGGGGGAATCCAACACCCTCTTCTGACCTCCATGGCATTGCACGACACGGGTGCACAGACCTGCATGCAGACAGTACATTCAAACACATAATAAATAAATAATTTAAAAAAATGAATCAAGGGCTGGAGAGATGGCCTAGCGGTTAAGAGCACCGACTGCTCTTGCAGAGGACCCAGGTTCGATCCCCAGCACCCACATGGCGGCTGAGAACCATCTGTAACTCCAATTCCAGGAGAACTCCAGTTCCAGGGGAATCCGACACCCTCTTCTGACCTCCGCTGCATGGCACGACATGGTTGCACAGACCTACATGCAGACAGTACATTCGTATAAATAAATAAATAAATAAATAAATAAATAAATAAATAAATAAATAAATAAATTAAATAAAATTTAAAAAAAAGAATCAAAATGCAATCTTGTTTTATGCCAGGGCTCCTTAAACCTTTTCCACTTCTGGGGCTGGAGAGATGGCTCATCCGTTAAGAGCACCGACTGCTCTTGCAGAAGACCCAGGTTCGATTCCCAGCATCCACATAACGGCTAAGAACCGTCTTTTAACTCCAGTTCCAGGGGAATCCAACGCCCTCTTCTGACCATGGTATTGCACAACACAGGTGCACAAACCTGCATGCAGACAGTACGTTCATACACATTAAAAAATAATTTAAAAAAATTAAAACTTTTCCGCATGTAATCCCTTTTTGCCAAAGACATTTTTGTGTAACCCCAGTTATATAAGTATATAAAATAGGTATAAAAAAATCAAGCATTTACAGCCAGGCATGGTAGTGCACGCCTTTAATCCCAGCACTTGGGAGGCAGAGTCAGGCAGATCTTTGAGTTCAAGGCCAGCCTGGTCTACATAGTGAGTTCCAGGACAGCTACAAGGAGGCCCTGTCTCAAAAAAACAAAAACAAAAAAAAATCAAGCATTTACTTAAAACATTTCTTTGACATCCAGATAATTCTACCATTTAATAAAGGTGTTTATTTAATTTTGCCTTTTTTTAAATGTGTATGAGTGTTTTGCCTGTGTGTATGTAAGTGCCCTGTGTCATGCAGTGCCTGTGGAAGCCAGAAAGGGCCATTGGATCCCCTGGAACTGGAATTAGGAACAGTGCATACCACCATGTTCTAACCTTGTAGGTGCTGGGAACCAAGCCTTCCATAAGAGCAGGCAGTGCTCCTAACCACTGAGCCATCTTTCTAGACCCCAAAGATGTTTGTTTAATTTTTAAATTAAATTTTTGTGTGTGTGTTTGTGCATGTGTGAGTGTGTGTTGTCTTTGGTCTACATGCCACAGTTCAAGTGTGGGGGACAGAGGACAACTTGCAGAAGTCTGCTGTCGACTACCATGTAGGTCCCAGGGATGAAATTCACTTTGTCAAGTCTTGATAGTGCCTGGCTTTACCCACTGAACAGTTTTGTTTTTCAGAGTTGATTGACATTTTGATTTTTTTTTTTTTTTTTTTTTTGAGACAGGATCTCCCCATAGCCCCAGCTGTCCTGGAGCTCACTCTGCAGACCAGGCTGGCCCTGAACTCACAGAGATCCGCCTGCCTCTGCCTCCTGAGCGCTAGGACCAAAGGCATGCACCGTCACGCCTGGCCTAAAGACGGTTCCTGGCCGTCATGTGGGTGCTGAGAATCGAACCCCGGTCCTCTTTAAGAAAATTGGTGCTCTCAACTGCTGAGCCATCTCTCCAGCCCCAACATTATGATTTTTTGATCACCAATGTGGAGAATGCTGCTTTGCATTAATACATAGTATTACAAAGTATAGTTTGCAGTTCTGTCCTAATCCCAAACCAACAGTTAATGTTTTGTTTATGAGATTTGAGTCTTGAACTTTTTTTTTTTTAATTTATTTATTTTTTGTATGTGTATGAGTGTACCGTCTGCATGTAGGTTTGTGCACCCTTGTCGTGCAATGCCGTGGAGGTCAGAAGAGGGTCTCGGATTCCCCTGGAACTGGAATTCTCCTGGAATTGGAATTACAGACCATGTGGGTGCTGGGGATCGTACCCAGGTCCTCTGCAAGAGCAGTCGGTGCTCTTAACCACTAGGCCATCTATCCAGCCCGAGTCTTGAACTTTTAATGGTGGGTGAGTAATGACTTTTATTTCAGTTGAATATGGTTTACACACCCCAAATAGTTTTTTAAACCCAAAATTTGAAGAGAAGTATTTCTTAAACTGTTTCTGGGCACTTCAGATGATCCATTTAACTCTTGGAATTTGTGGGGCAGAGATGCCACAGTAGGCATTGTCTGAACAAAGGAGTCTGACCACTTGGTGTTGTTTGGAATCAGTAGGGAGTCCAATCTTTTCTAGAACCCATTTCTTCTGATTTCTCTCTGAACTGTTCCAGGAACAAAGGACTTCCTCTGCACTTATTGAAACATTCCATCAGGCATGATATGGGAAAGGAATGTGGAACCTGTCTCAACCAAGGAAGGATTTTCTCTTTATGATCCCTAAGGACCCAGAGTAGAACACACAACCACAAATGTTATCAGTCTAATTCCACCTGTTTGCTATATAGACGGGATGGTTCATTGGATGCTGTTGCCCTCGTTGCTTGGTATTTTCACCTCTCCTCTCCCCCTCCCCTCCCTCCCTCCCTCCTCCTCCCCTCCCCCCCTCTGTTCTGGACCAAGGCCAAGGAGGGGGTCCTGAGTGATTAAAGCTTTATGTTTAGCTTATAAAAGGGGGGCTGGAGAGATGGCCTAGCTGTTAAGAGCACCGACTGCTCTTGCAGAGGACCTGGGTTCAATCCCTAGCACCCACATGGCGGCTGAGAACCATCTTTTACTCCAGTCCCAGGGGAATCCGATGCCCTCTTCTGACCTCCACAGCATTGCACAACACGTGCACAAACCTACATGCAGACAGTACATTCATACACATACAAGAATAAATAAAATGTAAAAAAAAAAAAGGAACCTGAGGCCCGTTAAGGTTGTTTAATTATAAGCACGCGGACTCAGAGCCCAGAAAAGTCATCCCACAAGAATTAAATCCTTAAGGTTATTTTCAATTATAAAATCATCTGTAGCTGTGCCAGGTGTGGTGGCACACACCTTTAATCTCAGCACTCGGGAGGCAGAGGCAGGCGGATCTCTGTGAGTTCAAGGCCAGCCTGGTCTACACAGTGAATTCCCAGGATAGCTGGGGCTTCAGGGAGACCCTATTTCAAAAAGACCAAAAAAAAAAAAAAATTATCTGCAGCTGTAAACATTTCAAAAGAATCAATTTCTACCCTATTCCCTATGTTAGATTTTTTAGGAACACTTCCAATTTTATTTTATTTTTTTATGTGTATGAATGTACTGTCTGCATGTAGGTGGTGCACCCACGTCATGCAATGCTGCGGAGGTCAGAAGAGGAAGAGGGTGTCGGGGTCCCCTGGAACTGGAGTTAAAGACAGTTCTCAGCCGCCATGTGGGTGCTGGGGATCGAACCCTGGTCCTCTGAAAGAGCAGTCGGCGCTCTTAACCACTAGGCCATCTCTCCAGCCCTGAAAACTTTCAGTTTTATCTTTTAACATAAATATATTCCAATCACTTTCTTGAAGCACAATATGTAAATCATTGAATTTTTTCAAAAATATCTGACAACAGTTTTAAGAGCCACAAGTCATGGGGCTG
The DNA here is from genome assembly GCA_009823505.1 of Rhizomys pruinosus. Classification (NCBI taxonomy): domain Eukaryota; kingdom Metazoa; phylum Chordata; class Mammalia; order Rodentia; family Spalacidae; genus Rhizomys; species Rhizomys pruinosus. The sequence goes on along the minus strand of VZQC01009253.1, from coordinate 2,142,703 downwards.
GAGAGATGGCTCAGTGGTTAAGAGCCCCAACTGCTTTTGCAGAGGACCTGGGTTCGATTCCCAGCACCCACATGGGGGTAAGAACCATCTTTAAGCCAGGTATGGTGGTGCATGCCTTTAATCCTCGCACTTGGGAGGCAGAGGTAGGCCGATCTCTGTGAGTTCAAGGCCAGCCTGGTCTACAGAGTGAGTTCCAGGCCAGCTGTTGCTATAGGGAAACCCTGTCTCCAAAAGACAAAAAAAAAAAAAGAAAAAAAAAAAAACCACCCAGCCACAAGTCATAAAAAATGTTAACCAAACCAGATTTGTGTTCTGTCAGAAATACAACTTCATTTTTCAGTTTCTATCTACATAAACTTCACCTTCTGGAGAGCCACCTAACCTCATGCTGCCAAGCTTTTGTGATCAGAATTGATCTCTTTGCTAATATTTGAAAACAAACAATGAGGGCAGAGCTTTTAATAAAGTTAGTAGCGTCACAAAGCACGGCATCTGACTCTAGGAATATTTTGGGGCTCCAAGTGCTTCCTGATGGAGTGAGTGAAGGTAGAATGTTCATTGCCACCTGCTTAACTTCTGCCACAAATGCAACCCATCATCCCTCCAGCAACTTCTGTACGGAAGCTGAACACGGTCTTTCAACTGTGAACCTTCGTTTGTGGACATTTCATTGACTTTAAGATAAATATCTTCCCACCTTGTGTGCCCTTCAAAGGAAAACAAAACAATTCCACGTGTATGCTTCCTTCATAAGCACGTCTTAGAATGACACTTGTGCCATGTTAGAGATAGGCATTATGTCATCCACTGAATTACAAACGCTGGGCTGCTCTTAACCCTGCTAATAAAACACTGGAATTGGCCATTATTAATTTTGGAAATTCTGTTGGAAATATCATTCAATAAAGAAATTTCACCAGTTTCATCCAGTTACTTTTTCCCATAAATACTTCCTAACATTTTAATAATATGTGACATATATAGAGTTTCTATTTCTGCTATTAAATAAGAATCTTCATAAGATACAAATAAATACTTTTTGTTGACAGTAACAAATATCCCAGAACATTTTTTTTCTTTGAAGATTTTAAAAGTCATTTCACTATCCCTCTTGTTTATTTCAGGCCCTGCAACCTCCATGTTTAAGGTTCCATTTAGTTTGGCTGTTTGCAGCCAAAACTTCATTACAGATCAACCTTTTCTTGACAATTTGGGTGTTCCGAAGCTGCCTGGGAGGGCTGCCTCCTTGTCACCAGTCTCTTTACCATTTCTAACTTTAGCCACCGAAGTAAAAAGTGACTTTGTCCTAAAGTACAAATGAATATAGCTTGTAATTTTTCAAATTTTAGCTTGTTTTTGTGTTTGTTTTATTTTGTTTTTGGTTTTTGAGTCAGGGTTTCTCCATAGCCCCAGGTGGCTTGGAACTTACTATGTAGACCAGGCTGGCCTCTAACTCAAGGATTAAAGGTGTGCTCCACCACCCCCAGCTAACACATGCACACACCATATATATGTGTGTGTGTGTGTGTGTATCTATACATATATATTATTATTAATAATAAAATGAAAATCTGTTATTCCAAAGGAGAAAAATGGGGCTGGAGAGATGGCTCAGTGGTGCTAGGTGTGGTGGTGCATGCCTTTAATCCTAGCACTTGGGAGGCAGAGGCAGGTGGATCTCTGTGAGTTCAAGGCCAGCATGGTCTACATAGCGAGTCCCAGGACAGGACAGACCCTGTCTCAAAAATGACAAAAAAAAAAAAAAAATGGCTCAGTAGTTATTGCAGAAGACCAGAGTTCGATTTCCAGAACCCACATTGGTGGCTAACAACCATCTGTAATTCCAGTTCTGGGGGCTCCAATGCCCTCTTCTGGCCTCCATGGGCATTGCATGCAAGTGACGTGTCTACATAGATACAGGCAAAACAAGCATAAAAAAATAAAAGAAAAATGCTATTTTGTCTCATTTTCTGTGTAGTCTTGGAAAGCATATATTGATGTAGTGACTGTGACATTTAAAATGTATAGAAAAGTCATTCTCAAAGATGGAATCATAAAGCAACAGGAGGATTATGGACAGCAAAAATGTAAGTTTTAACAATAAACAGCTCTGACCCTGTAAGTAAAGGGAAGGCTGTGGTGAATATTGAGAAGAGAGGTAATATTAAATTAATACATTTGATCTACTGCAAAATAGCAATGTTTGGGCTGGAGAGATGGCTCAGCAGTTATAGGCACTTGCTGTACAATAATAAGGACTGGAATTCAGATGTCAGCACCCATATAACCCACAAGCCAGGTGTCCCTTGCATGCCAGTAACCCCAGGTCTTGGAGGGGGTGCAGGATGGAGACAGGAACATCTCTATGGCAAGCCTAGACCATGTGAGCCCCAGCTTCAGAGAGCGATCCTGTTTCAAAGGAATAGGCGGTGAGTGGTAGAGGAGGCTGCCCGTGCTTTCCTACCTCCACACACAAGCACTCAGACCCATACACACACAAATTAGTAAGTCTTTAAAAAATATATGTTGAGGGCTGGAGAGATAGCCTAGCGGTTAAGAGCTCTTACAGAGGACCCGGGTTCGATCCCCCGCACCCACATGGTGGCCGAGAACCGTCTGAAAGTCCAATTCCAGGAGAACTCTAGTTCCAGGGGAATCCGACACCCTCTTCTGACCTCTGCGGCATTGCACGACACGGGTGCACAGACTTGCATGCAGACAGTACATTCATACACATACAGAAATAAATTACTTTAAAAAATATACATGTTGATGCCAGGCATGGTAGTGCACACCTTTAATCTCAGCACTCAGGAGGCAGAGGCAGGTGGATTTCTGAGATCAAGGCCAGCCTGGTCTACATAACAAGTCCCAGGCCAGCTGGGGGTTACACAGAGACCCTGTCTCAAACAACAACAAACAAACAAATAAAATTGAAGTAGCCATCAGATGAACCATATTAGACTTTGAGGTTAAGAAACTTGGAGACTAGATGGTTTTAGTTTGTCCTCAGGGATGTCCATGTTGCTGGCTGAAGAGGGGCAACACTCAGTGTAACACTCCTCAGTGAACTATGGTACTGGAATAGAAGTTACAAAATGACAATAATAAAGTCATCAGAAACTGAGCCTCAAAGGGAGAGTAGTAGTAGTTTGATGTGTTTGCTACTTGTGTATTTTTGTGAGTTGAGCCCTGGGCCTCTTCTGGCATGCTAGGTAGGCAGGCATCCTACTATCGAGCTACATCCTCAGCTTAACAGAGTTTTTACATGAAGGTACAAGTATTATGGTGTAGAAAGAGAATTCATAGTGGTGTGGTTAAAAGTAAACAGCTTTTTTCAAAGAGCTAGAACTTTAGCAGTGCCCTGGAGATCTCTATGTATTAATAGCCTCATCCCTCCAGCCATGGACATTGTGCTGTATTTACAACATCAAACATGAATCCCCTTTGAAACATGATTCAAGTTCAGTCAGAGAGCTCTTGGTTCTCCAAATAACAGACTTAACCATTATCATGCCGGTGGGTACATTTTGTCTAGCAAGTTGGTTGTGTTGCATGCAGTCCTCAGATGACTAAGACTTGACAACAGCCTCCACTGTCCCCATACACACATATGCCTAGCAACCTGTACATTGCCTTCTAGCACTTTGAGGGCTAGCTAGCAGGGGACCAAACCTTCCAGTCCAGTTTCACATTGATTTCTCAATATCTTGCAAGTAGAGCATGTGGTGCCTTCAGTAGTAGGGTCTTACTATCAATTTCTGGTGTGTGGCAAGCAGCAGTGGCAATTGCTTGTGTATAGTATGGGGGCCTCAGAGGCCTCCTGTTATGGGAGATAGCCTGGTCCTAGCACTGGGCTTTTTCATTTAATAGCCTATGGCTTTTTTTAAAAAATTTAAAACAAAAATTTGATATGTATACATGACTGTTTGCCTACATGTATATCTGTTTATCACATACGTATAGTGCCTTTGGACACCAGAGAGGGTGTCAGGTTCACTGGAACTGGAATTACAGACAGTTGTGAGCTACTATGTAGGTGCTGGGAACCAAACCCACATCCTCAGCAAGAGCAGCAAGTGTTCTTAACTGCTGAGCCCCAGTCTATGGCTTTTTTTATTTACCATACAAATTGAGTAGTTTTAAAAGAAATGTCACTGGGTGTGGTGGCACATGCCTTTAATCTTAGCACTTGGGAGGCAGAGGCAGGCAAATCTCTGAGTTCAAGGCCGGCCTGGTCTACATAGCAAGTTTCAAGACAGCTGGAGCTACAGGGAGACTGTCTCAAAAAGACCAAAAACATAATAATAATCGGATCTTTGTGAGTTCAAGGCCAGCCTGGTCTACAGAGTGAGTTCCAGGACAGCTGGGGCTACAGGGAGACCCTGTCTCAAAAAGACAAATAAATAAATAAATAAATAAATAATAATAGTAATAATAAAATAAAAGAAATGTCTCCATATACAAAAAGAGTACAAAGGGTTTCATAAACCCCCAGCATGTAACTTCAGTAGCCGACAGCTGTTCAACATTGCTAGTGCTTGTTTATTCTTTCTTAAGCCCATCCACCTTTGTTATGGAAAAAAGTCTGCTAGGAGATAAAGTACTCATAGAGGAGAAAGTGAGAACGCTCGTTTTTTTTTTTTTTTTTTTTTTTTTTTTTCTTCTCACATGCATGTGATCTCAGACTTAGCAACAAAAGTTTTAAGATTTTTCTGGGCCCCAAACAGTAGTATAGATGGGAGTTTTACAGGACTTTTATGTTATCATTTTGTGGCTTTTCACCCAGGCCCTATGCCTCACTTCATGATGGGCCGTGTTATCCCAAGAAAATTTCTTCCCGAGTTCACCTGGTCATCACTTACAAAGTAGATATCCCAGGCATGGGTCAGGACATGCCATCTTTTAATCTATATAGCTAGGTCATACTAATTGGGCTAGGAATTAGTCAAATGATCATTTATAAAAACAGATATCACCATCAAAAATTTAGCTATCTGCCACATTTGCTCTACACTTGTCCTACACTAGTGGGACCATATACCTCATTATACCATGTGGCAAACTTTCCATTTTCTTAGTTTCATAACTACCTTTCTCAGCAGTTAGACGTGGTGAGTAGAAAGCATCATAGAGCTTCAAGATATTACAGACTAATAAAACAGCTCAAGGTAGTGAAAACATCACAGAGTAAAACATCACAGGGTAGCAAAACATCACACAGTTACAATTCAAGGTATCTACCTCATGAGTAAAACTAAAGGAAACTAGGCTTAGAAGGATGTTATAAAAGAATACAGTTTAGGGCTGGTGAGCTGGCACAGCCATTAAAAAACCAAAAAGACAAGAATGCAATTTGGTTATGAGACTGAAACTAATATTATGTAGCATATAATTTCAGATTCTTCAGTAAATATGTTTTATGTGTATAATTGTAAAAGACTTTTTTTTCCCTAATCTTTGGCAGGACATTTTGATAATTAGATCATGGCCACCATAGAAGAAATTGCACATCAGATTATTGAACAGCAGATGGGTGAGGTATGTCTAGTTTATAGCTCATTTGCTTACCTACCAAACTTTTATTCCATTATTTTTGGTATGTTTATTTAGTTTTTAATTTTTACTTTATGTGAACAAGTGTTTTGCCTTCATGTCTGTATCTGCACCATGTGCATGAAGTTCCCACAGATGCCAGAAGAGGGCATCGGAACCCTTGGAACTGGAGGTACAGCCAGTTGTGAGCTGCCATATGGGTGTATGGGTGTTGGGAACTGAACCCAGGTCCTCTGCAAGAGCAGTAAGCACTCTTTAACTGCTGAACCATCTCTCCAGTTCTCAGACTTTTATTACACTAAATATATTTATAATTGGGTTTTGGTAGGTACCCCAGCTTTCAGCTAGCTTTCTATCTAATGGAAGGTAGTCAAATAATTGGAAAAGAATATGGTAAGTACCATGATGTTTGATTGTATATGGAGCATACATACACAATCTTTTTTTTTTTTTTTTTGTCTTTTCGAGACAGGGTCTCCCTGTAGTCCCAGCTGGCCTGGAACGCACTCTGTAGACCAGGCTGGCCTTGAACTCACAAAGATCCCCCTGCCTCTGCCTCCCAAGTCCTAGGATTAAAGGCGTGTGCCACCACGCCCAGCCTTTTTTAATAAACAGCTAATGGAGAGCTGTGGAGTAGGTGGCCCACTCCAGGGAGAGTTACTTGGAGGCTGTGAGATCCGAAGCCAGTCTTAAATGACTATGCCTTGTTTTTACTCAAAGTGTGATGTATTTTTATCCAGTTTTTTTACTTATTTCTCTCATAGATATTGTTAATTTTGGAGTCTTCAAGCTGAACTATTTCAGCCACATCTAACATTGTTCCTTTTTAAGCAATTACAAATGTTGGTACATGTTAGGCCTCAGAAGCAAGCTTCAGAAAACACATACTCTCTCTCTTACTGACCCTGTCCTGTCCTCCCTGTAGGAAAGAGAGGTGGGCCCTGCTATAAAACAGCACTCAATACAAACCAGTCTCAGGGGCCAGGGAGATGGCTCAGCAAGTGGAGGCACTTGCCACCAAGCACTACAATCTGACTTGGATCCCCAGAACCCATATAGTGGAAAGAGAAAACCAGGTCCCTGTGACACATGACATGTGCATGCGCATGCAGATGCACAAATTAAATAAATAAATGTAAAAAAAAAACCAGTTATTTTTAAAGTCAATATAAACCTATGAGATGGTATAGGGTAGTTAAGTTAAAGTCAAATAAAACCACACTTTGGCTAACTGTGGCAAGACTTGTCCTAAACAGTAAGTTAGATGAGGACAACGAGATGGTTCATCAGGTAAAGGTGCTTGCTACGGAAACCTGGTGACCTGAGTTCAAATTCTAGATCTCATATAAAAGTGGAATGAAAGAAGCAATTCCTCAGAGTTGTCCTCTGTCTTTCACATGTGCTTGTGGCACACGCACGTCTCCCAGCATGTTAGGTGCACACAAAGTAGCAGCAGAAGTAGTCACCACAACAACTAGGACAGAGACAAGGTAGACTGTGTTAAAAACACAGCAAATAGCCCCACACTTCAGTTATATTATATCATAACCATAATACAATGTGGGTAATACTGGTAGATAAGATTCAACTATCTCATATAAGTAAATCTTAGTAATGCTAATAGTAATAATAAAATAAAAACGAAGTTAAATTTTTTTTCAGAATATAGTACCTATATTAAAAACAAAAACAAACAAACAAACCAAAGCTAGACGTGGTGATGTAGGCCTTCAATCCCAGCCCTGGGGAGGCAGAGACAGGCAGATCTCTTTGTTCAAGGCCAGGCTACATAGTGAGTTTCAGGCCAGCTGGAGCTACAGGGAGACCCTATCTCAAAAATATATTTAAAAAAAAAAAAAAAAAAAAGGCTGACTTTCCAAGTTGGTGGCATATGCCTGTAATCCCAGAGCTCAGGAGGGTAGAGGCAGGAGGATCTCACATTTCAAGACCAGCTTAGGTGTAAACAGTGTGCAAAATAACAACTAGTAAAAATAAATAAAAATGTCTATGACTTCCTAAGACATGTCACTTGTTTCTTCACATCCATTTCTAACCCCCACTTGGGTTCTCCAAACTGTAGATGTGTTTATATTATAACAAACTTGTATCTGTTCTATAAATGCTACAACAAATGTAAATTCCTTGACAGATTTATTTTGTTATGGGGCCTCTATGTTCATGTTAAAAACCAGAGGATAATCTGTGATATGACACATGCTTTCATTTTGTTTGTTTGTTTGTTTGTTTGTTTATACAGGGTCTTATGAGTAGCCTGGGCTGGGCTGGAGACCTTCCTGTCTCAGCCTCTCAAGTGCTAGGATTGCAGGCATGTGACACCACACCCAGCTTCAAAACTGTTTTCCTAATGATACTGAAATGTTAGTGGTCTTTGACAAGTATCCAGTATAGTTTTCCACACAGTACAGAATATGATGATTATTTTTTTATTAAATGTATCAGCATTTGAAAGGTATAGATAACTCAATGAACCCGTTTTTTCCATATTACCAATGCATGGTGGTATAAAATAAAACTCAAATTAGAGCATAAACCAATGGATTTTAACATAACTTCTGATTGTAGATTATAGCTAACTTTTGAAAACCTACTTGTAAAGTTTTGACATAGTATAAAAAATAATTTCCACAACTCAAAATGCCTCTGTTGAGATGCTGCAGAGATGGGTCAGCAAGTAAGAATACTGCCTGCTCTTGGAGAGGATCTAGATTCAGTTCCCAGGCCCACATAGCAAGTAGGAGCCACCTGGGACTCCAATGCCAGGGGATCTGATGCCCTCTCCTGGCTGCTTTGGGCATTGCGTGCATGGGTGCACTTGTAAACGTACAAAGCATTCATACACATATAATAAAAGTAAAAAAAAATTTTTTTGACACAGGGTCTCCCGATAGTCCCAGCTGTCCTGGAACTCACATTGTAGACCAGGCTGGCCTTGAACTCACAGAGATCCACCTACCTCCGCCTCCCGAGTGCTGGGATTAAAGGCCTGCACCACCACACCTGGCTTAAAGATGGTTCTTAGCCTCCATGTGGGTGCTGGGAATCGAACCCCAGTCCTCTGCAAGAGCAGTCAGAACTCTTAACCACTGAGCCATCTCTCCAGCTCCATAAAATTAAAAAATTTTAAATTGGCAACTAAATTGAAAATTGGGCAAAGGCATTAAGTTTACTCAGTAGTTTTACTCTGGGAAGTATTTGATTAGCTAAAACTTTTCAATGCTGAGATGGTTCTCTGTATTCAGGAACTTGCTCTTCCCTAGCCCCTCCCCCATTGCCTCGGAGGTCATGTCTGTTTTCCGGATTGCTCAGGCCAGTATTTGGTGATCATCCTTGACTCGTATTTTCTCATACTCCATTCCAAGCTATCGGCACACAGCCAGAATTGGTCACCTAGTTCTAATCCATCCAAACAATTTTCCTGTCTAATGGTTTTCGACCCACAGAATAGCTGTGGCTCTCTCCCTGCCGGCGTCAGTGTGGTGAGCATCTTGACAGCGTCAGTTCCTTTTTCTTCTCCCTTAATTTTACTCTTGAACATTCAAAGCCTTCTTCAAACTAAATCTAAAATGATCCTTTTTTCCAAAATGTGATCTCAACACTCCTTTGTTTCTCTTTTCACACTAGAGGAAATCTAGACTTTCGTAGGTCCTGTGAAGTCCTGTCCTCTCCTGGCTGCTTGGGGCATTCCATGCATGGGTGCACTTGGAAACATGCAGACAAAGCATTCTTACATATATAATAAAAGTAAAACTTTTGTCCCCAGCTGTTGCTCATCTCCTACTATAATTTCTGTTTATGTCTTTCACTCACAGGATTCTTGTGCTATGATTTGTACCTTATATGTGTGAAACATGCTCCCTGATGCCTCACAGCCTTCTTGTATGTTCTCTTTCCAGTTTCTGGGATGTTTTATAGTCCTAAGGTTTGGTGTGTTTTTTCACTTAGGTCTTGTGTAAAAAGAAAAAAAAAATCACCTCATTAAAAAGAGCTTCTCTGTTCATCTTCATGCTTTGTTTCATAGCACTTAGAATACCTACAATACTCATTATTTATTTGTCTTTCCCCACTAAAATGAACGCTTCATGAGAGCAAAGATTTTTGTGTTGTTCACTTTTATTTTTAATATTTTTCCCGTGTTCCCGCCCATCCCCCCACCCCACCAGAGCTCTTGCATTCTGCCAAACATGCTTTTCATCTCTTTCTCAGTCTTTCTCAATATTCTCCATGTGGAAGTTGACTGTTTTGAGCAGAAGTTCACTGTGTCAGTCAGTTCTTTGATGCAATCTTTTCTGTTGTTGTTGTCCTTGTTGTTGTTGTTTCCAATATGCATCCCTCCCAACTGCTTTGGACAAAAGCTCAAGGGGCCATGCACAAGAAATACAACTAGGTAATTGGCTCTAGCATCCACAGATGAGGGATACCATTCGTCGTTTGTTTTTCTGAGACTGTGTTACTTCACTCAGCATGATGTCCTCTAGCTCCAGCCATTTTCCTGCAAAGCTCATGCTGTCATCTTTCTTTACTGCTGCATAGAACTCCATGTGTAGATGTACCACATTTTCTCTATCCACTCATCAGTTGAGGGGCATTTGGGCTGGTTGAAGCTCCTTGCTATTGTGAAGAGAGCTTCCTGCGCTTCAGCTGGTCTCAGGACATCTCCTTTGTTCACTTTTATATCTAAGGGCCAGTAGCAGCAAGTACACATGGATCTAAGTGGAAAGTAGTAGAGAACAGGAAGGGAGGAGTCAGAGTAGTGAGGTCAGATGATCCTGCTGCTGTACCTCTGTTTGCACATACATTTATTTTCATTGGAAGTAGAATTCCAAGTTTAGGAGATAGGTAATTGTGGCTTTTCTAGCTTTGCCTGAAGATACAGCGAATTGTTTCATTAAAGAAAATCAAAAGCCAGGTGTGGTAGCCTATGTCTGGAATCCCAAGGCAGGGGGATTATGAGTTCAAGGCCAGTCTGGCTATATAGCCAGAGCCTGTCTCAAAAACCAAACAATCTCAAAAAGACCCCCCCCCAAAAAAAATGGAGTCGAATCAATTATTAATGTGCCTTGATTTTATTAGATTGTTACAGAGCCACAGACTGGACAGAAAATCCAGATCGTGACAGCACTTGATCATAATACACATGGCAAGCAGTTCATCCTGACAAACCACGATGGCCCTACTCCAAGCAAGGTCATTCTGGCCAGACAAGACTCCGCACCAGGAAAAGTTTTCCTCGCAACTCCAGATGCAGCAGGTGTCAACCAGTTGTTTTTCACAACTCCTGATTTGTCTGCACCACACCTCCAGGTAAAGAGCTGTATAGAACATCTTTCCTCCTACATGTGGAAAAAAATTAAAGAAAGCATGACATTCACTCTGTCATTAAGACTTTACTCATATGTATATTCAGTAGAGATTTTGTGTGTGTGTGTGTCTGTCTGTCTGTCTGTCTGTAATCCAAGTACTTGAGGCTAAGGAAGGAGGATTGAACTAATTTAAAGCTAATGTGGGTTGTGCAATGAATACCAAGCCAGCCAGGGTTATATAGCAAGACATTGTCTCAAAAAAATAAAAACAAACTGGAAAAAGAGACCCCCAAAATATTTTAAAAACGAAGTTTTCTAATTCCCAAAGTCATTTACATTACTAACTGGGGGGGAACTACATTGTTATAAAAATTAGGAGGCAGATGTATTATTAAATGCTGTATCATTGCTGTATCATGTTTTGATTGAATTGATGACATTAAATTTAAAAAGATTGATGGAGGGGCTGGAGAGATGGCCTAGCGGTTAAGAGCACCGACTACTCTTGCAGAGGACCTGGGTTCGATCCCCAGCACCCACATGACAGCTGAGAACCATCTTTAACTCGAGTTCCAGGGGAATCCGACGCCCTCTTCTGACCTCCGCAGCATTGCACAACACGGGTGCACAGACCTACGTGCAGACAGTACATTCGAAAATAAATAAAAAATTTTTTAAAAGTTTAAAAAGATTAATAGAAAGAAAAGTAAATCTTTGCCAGTATCTGAGTAGCCACACCTCATGATAAGGTCTTTTTTTTTTAATTTTATTTATTTCCGTATGTGTACGAATGTATTGTCTGCATGCAAGTCTGTGCACCCGTGACGTGCAACGCCGCGGAGGTCAGAAGACTGTGTCGGACTCCCCTGGAACTGGAGTTCTCCTGGAATTGGAGTTTCAGACGGCTCTCGGCCGCCATGTGGGTGCTGGGGATTGAACCCGGGTCCTCTGCAAGAGCGGTCGGCGCTCTTAACCGCTAGGCCATCTCTCCAGCCCCTCATGATAAGGTCTTGATAGAATTGAAAGGGCTTAGCATTAGCATTTTGCCCAAAGCCAGACCCCAACCTAGTCTCACTTAAGTGGTACCTGTGTGTTGCAGAAATATTTGCGTAATTATAATTAGTTACACCAACAATATGTCTTTATAACTCTCTATTAAAAAATCCAGAACTAGCCAGGTGTGGTGGCGCACGCCTTTAATCCTAGCGCTTGGGAGGCAGAGGCAGGCGGATCTGGCCAGCGTGGTCTGCAGAATGAGTTCCAGGATAGCTGGAACTACAGGGAGACCCTGTCTCAAAAAGACAAAAAAATAAATAAATAAATAAAAATCCAGGACTATCTTTTTATACTGTCTCTTTGGGATTTAGGGGTAGGAGATTGTTTGTTAGACACGGGATCTCACTTTGTACCTTAGGCTGAGCCCAAAAGATCCTATCTTAGCCTCCCAAGTGCTGGGATTACAGAATACATCACTGTGCCTGGCATTATTATATGATTTTGCTCTGTCATTCCATATAAAATATGTTATTAAAGGACTTGTAATTATTGGAATAATTTGACATATTTTATATGAATACTGTTAGATTGTATGAGTGACTTACATTAAAAAATACTCAAGTATTTATATTTGAGCAGTTTTGTTTCTTCCTTTTTATTAAAGTTTTTTTTTTAATTTTATTTATTTATTTTCCATGTGTATGAATGTACTGTCTGCATGTAGGTTTGTGCACCCGTGTCGTGCAATGCCGCAGAGGTCAGAAGAGGGTGTTGGATTCCCCTGGAACTGGGTTCTCCTGGAATTGGAGTTATGGACAGTTCTCAGCCGCCATATGGGTGCTGGGGATTGAACCCGGGTCCTCTGCAAGAGCAGTCGGCGCTCTTAACCGCTAGGCTATCTCTCCAGCCCCTAAAGTTTTTTTTGTTTGTTTGTTTTTTGTTTTTATGGGGATGAGTGTATTGCCTGTATGTATGTAAGTGCACCCATGTTGTGCAGTGTCCAAAGAGGTCAGAAGAGGGCATCAGATTCTCCTAGACCTGGAGTTACAGGTGGTTGTTAGCTGCCATATGGGTGCTAGGAATTGAGCCTGGGTCCGCTACAAGTGCAGCCAGTGCTCTTAACCACTGAGCCATCTCTCCAGACTCTTATTTCTTGTAAAATTTTATTTATTTTATGTTTATGTGTGTACCTAAGTACGAATTTGCACCATGTGTGTGCAGGTGCCCACGGAGGCCAGAAGAGGCCATTGGATCTTGCAGAACTGGAGTTGCCCTGCTTGTGAGTCATCTGACATGGGTGCTGGAAGCCAAACCCGGGTTCTCTATAAGAGTAGCAAGTGCACTTAACTGTTGAGTCATATTACCAGCTCCCAGTTTGGTTTCTTAATGAATTATTCTAGAACAATTTGAAAAGTTACTCCTATTTTCTGCCTCTTATAACAGTGACATTTTCACCAAAATTTAAAGGAAATTAAGGCTCGCTTAATGATATATTTGTAGTAATAGAATTAGGATTTGTTTTTAGTTTGGGAATAATGTATGGCCAAACAGAAGTGTTGCATTCCATTAATCTCAATACCCAGGTAGCAGAGACAGGTGGATCTCTATGAGATCAAAGCTAGCCTGGTCTACATAGCTAGTTCCAGACCACCAGGAGACCCTGTCACAAAGAGGAAAAAAAAAGAGGGGAGGAATTTATGATCAACTAAAAAGACCGATATTCTTTCATTTTTAATAACATGGAACTGTATTTTTCTTTTAAAAGCTGTTAACAGAAGGTTCTCCAGACCAGGCACCGAATAAGGTTTTTGATCTCTGTGTGGTGTGTGGAGACAGAGCATCAGGTAATGTTAAAATAATGTCTCTGTGCGTTAAAATTACACTGTGCTTCGTTACTACTGAAATTTAAAAGAGAAACAAAGGAATATGTATTTTTTTATGGTTCATATTTTTGGTCTATAAAGTTTAATTTTTCTCCCCAGTTTTTTTTTTCCTACTTTTTTTTTCCTCTAGTGTAGTTTAGTTTGATTTGTAATGACATAAGATACTTATTTTAATGGTTTAGGACAAATTTCACTATTTGAAAGTCAATACAGAAAAGTTTTGAATGTGAAAATTTGAAGATTTGCCTTAAGAATCATTGAAAACTTTGTTGTGATCTTATGATCTATGGTAATTTATTACATTAAGTTGTTAACATACTTCTTTGAACCCTGTTTCAGGAATATGGAATAAATTATTGAAATAGAAAATGCTTTGATGAACCTTTACTTGTGGTTTTTCATAACTTATTGAGGTATTTTCTTACCCAAGATCTAACTAGGCCTGACCCCATTTAGCTTCCGAGATTCCACAGGATCTGGCCAGCAGACTTAATGAGCCTCTGAGGAGGGCTCGGAAATCAGGCATTTTAGACCTGACTCTTGTTTACTTCCTGTGAGAAATTCGTGCTCACATCTGCTCCTGTATATTCTCAAGTGTTAGGGGTCAGAGTTTAAGGGCCCAGCTTGTTTTTGTTAACTTTTTCCAGCGTTTCATTGCAAAAACCTCCGTTAGCACTCTCCCCAGGGTGTGCGTAACTTGTTAATGTTATGCAAAATAAGTATTTGGTGGAATGGTGAGTTAATCAGTATGTAATATCTTTAATAAAGAGTTTTGAAAGTGGAATTCATAAAGATTATATTTCAGTACCACATGGAAATATAATCATCCTTTTTTTCTGAAGCATAGTTTTTCATTTATTGTAGTTGAGGATGCAGCTCAGTGGTAGGGTTTGCAAGATGCTCTTTTCAATCTACAATATATGACAAAACTATAATTTATAACTTGTATCAGAATTAAATTTTTCATGTATAAAGTAGAATTTAGGGTAATTTCGTTGTCTTTTCTGTTTTCTTTACCATTCTTAGTGTTACTTTATAAAATTTAAAACTAGGTAACAGCCAGGTGTGGTGGCGCACGCCTTTAATCCTAGCACTTGGGAGGCAGAGGCAGATGGATCTTTGTGAGTTCAAGCCCAGCCTGGTCTACAGAGAGAGTTCCAGGACAGCTGGGGCTACAGGGAGACCCTGTCTCAAAAAGACAAAAAAAAAAAAAAAAACTTCTGTCATTAGACAAAAAAAAAACCAACTTCTGTCATTAGACAAAAAAAAAACCAACTTCTGTCATTAGACAAAAAAAAAACAACTTCTGTCATTAGACTTATCACAGAATATGGGTGATTCATTCTCTATTTAATAATTCCTATACATTTTTATTGTCAAAATAAAAAATCAGTTTCATTTCACATATTATTTTGTGGGACAAATCATAAATTCCTGCTGTTACAGGTGCTGGATGTCCAGGAGACTATTGGGCTTCTGGTGGTCATAGGGTTGATGACCCCACAGCCAGCTCTGCGTCTGGGCTTCTGGCCTCTCGACACATACCCAGGAAGCTGATGTTTGTGGGCAGACCTGTGACTGGGGAGATGATAACTCCCCAGTCACATCCAGCCAGGAAACTGTTGGTTTCTGTGACCCCCACACAATCGAACCTGTAGTTGGAGGCTGTTGGCCTTTGGGACCACCCAACCAATCATGGGAACCAGCCCCACAGTTGCACAAGGCAGAAAGCTAGCTGAAAGACTAATAGGTCCATGATCAATTGCACAGTAACTCAGAGATCTCTGGTAGTAAAGCTTGTAGGAATTCTCTTTATTCCTCCAGGGCAAAGAGCTATATAGGGTTAGGACAGGCAGCCCTCACGTTGGATGACATCACTTCCCAGTAGCCAATGTCAGATCTCCACATCACCATATACCACCTCAGTGGTGGGGTGGACCCAGAAAGAGATGTGCAGGAGAACAGGTCAGTTCATGGCACCAAGCAGTCCAGCCCGCACATGTGTAGTATAGCCTGAATCCAGGACTGCCACCCACTTTGTTTAAATGGAAAAAATATATAATTTAATTTCTAATCTATAGAATGTCTTGTATTTTCTTAAATATTTTTTCTTTCTAGGGCGTCATTATGGAGCAATAACTTGTGAAGGCTGCAAAGGATTTTTTAAAAGAAGTATCCGGAAAAATTTAGTGTATTCATGTCGAGGATCAAAAGACTGTGTCATTAATAAGCACCACCGAAACCGTTGTCAGTACTGCAGATTGCAGCGATGTATTGCATTTGGGATGAAGCAAGACTGTATGTATTTGCTTGGAGGAGAAATATTTTTGAGAATTCAGCACATTTAAGTATGTCAAGTATATATGCTTTATTACTTACTTTTTTGTTGCTGTGATGAAATATCGTGACCAAAAGCAAGTTAAGAAAGAGTTTTGGGCTGGAGGGTTACCGCAGCTGCTAAAGGCTAAGGCTAACAACCAAGACCTTAAGAAAGAGTTTTAACTTACGGTCGAAGAGGGCCAGAGTCCACAGTGCTGGGGAAGGTTTGGGCACCAGCAGAAGAAGGAAGCTGAATGATCACATTTTTATCCACACACAGGAAGCAGGGCAAGAGAACAGGAAGTGGAAAAGGCTATAAATCCTCCAAGCCCACCCTCAGTGATATACTTCCTCCAGCAAAGCTAGAAGTTCTATAACCTCACCAAGCAGCGCCACCAGTCGCAGACCAAATATTCAAATCCATGAACGTCTGGGGACATTTCTCTTTCAAGCTACCACACATGCTATTTAATTAATAATTTGCCAACTAGATATATTTGGAATTATATATGTATTTGTTATTCAGCAAATATTTGTGACTACTTCTATAACAGGCACAGAGTTACAGCTAGAACTTAGCTCCCAAATGAGGATAACAGGCTAGATACCAGTTTTCTTTGTGACTAAACTCAAATGTGATTCAGATAGCAGTGGCTAATACCCTAATACCGATGGAGCTGGGAGTGTATCCAAAGCTGCACTTAGCGTAGCACTAGCATAGTCTTATAGTAGTCCTCTGCAGTAGGCTCTGTTGTTACAAACACATTTTATATCTTAACAGAGAAAGGTTGAAAAACTCATCAAAAGACATACAAGGGGGGAGTGTTGGAGAGATGGCTCAGGGGTTAAGAACCTCTTGTAGAGGACCCAGGTTTGGTTCCCAGCACCCACATGGTGGCTAACAACCTTCTGTAACTCCAGTTCCAGGGGACCTGACGCCCTCTTCTGACCTCCTCAGGTATTGTATGACATGGATGTTCTTACACACATGCAGGCAATACACTCATACACATCAAATAGTAAATAAAAGAATAGACACACACACATAAAGATATACAATTAATAAGTGTCAGACTTTAGCTTGAGTAGGACAGTTTTCTTTTCCCTCTACCCTAGAAGAAAATGTAAAAACAATGTAAAAAATATATATGTAATGAATATCCTGCCTCTTTTAAATATTATAAAATGTCTTTAATAGCACATATTATGTAGGTGAACTTAATATATAATACATAAAAATAAGTAACCATTAGGCAATTTAATTACTTGTAAAAATGTCTCTTAACTAGAAAAGCTTTGTTAGGCCTTTTCCTTTACTTTTATGAGCCACCTCTATATTTACATTTATCTATTTTTGGTGTTTTGAGACCATGTCTCACTATGTAGCCCTGGGCGGCCTGGAATTCACTATGTAGACCAGACTGACCTCAATCTTACAGAGCTCTACCTGCCTCTGCCTCCAGATTGCTAGGATTAAAGGCATGAACCACCAGGCCCAGCAATCTTGGGAATTTTTAGTTTATTAATATTATTTTTATTTGATTAAAAAAATTTTTTTTTTTTTGTCTTTTCGAGACGGGGTCTCCCTGTCACCCCAGCTGTCCTGGAACTCACTCTGTAGACCAGGCTGGCCTTCAACTCACAAAGATCCGCCTGCCTCTGCCTCCCAAGTGCTAGGATTAAAGGCATGCAACACCACGCCTGGCTGATTAAATTTTTCTTTTATTAAGGACACCTAACTTTAGTTCTTCCTTCTTGACAGTGGAGTTTTTTTAAAATAATTCTTTTATGTTTCTACCATAGGAAAAATAGGAAAAAATGAGAATACGATGTCAAATGACCAGTTTTGGAACTATGAAGCAGCTTTATTGAGCTTGCATTGAATTTCTAAAAAATTAATGTTTTTTTTCAGAGCTCAGTGGGGCAGCAGCTCATCTTATTAGCCCTCTTGATGGTGAAGTGAATCTTAGCTATGTAATCTTCCATATATTCTGTATTGTGGTATAATTATGTAACATGTTTTTGCAGCTGTTCAGTGTGAAAGAAAACCCATTGAAGTCTCACGAGAAAAATCTAACTGTGCGGCTTCAACAGAGAAAATTTATATCCGGAAAGACCTTCGAAGTCCACTGGCTGCAACGCCGACATTTGTAACAGATGGCGAGACTTCAAGGTAAGGCAGAGCAGGTGTAGACAGCTGCTCGCCTGTTTTTCCTCCCAGTGGAAGCAAAACTAAAATTTGCACTTCATTTGTTGTGCAGGTCAGCGGGCCTGTTGGATTCAGGAATGTTCGTGAATCTTCATCAGTCTGGATTAAAAACCGAGTCAGCTGTGCTAATGACGCCAGATAAGGTATGTAGTGCAATTTAGTTACTCGTTTTCTTTCTTTTTTTTTTTGTCTTTTCAAGACAGGGTTTCCCTGTAGTCCCAGCTGTCCTGGAACTCACTCTGTAGACCAGGTTGGCCTTGAACTCATAAAGATCTGCCTGCCTCTGTCTCCCAAGTGCTAGGATTAAAGGTGTGTGCCACCACACCTGGCGTTTTCTTTTAGTTCCTTTTAATTCATGTGCATGTGTGTATATGGACATACGCCACATGTATGCAGGTGCCCTCAGAGCTGAAGTTACTGTATAGGCAGTTGTGAGCTGCCTGATGTGGGTGCTGGAAGCCAAACTATCGTCCTGTGGAAGAGCCAGCCATCACTCTTAACTACTGGGCCATTTCCCCAGCCCTGTAGATAGAACTTAAAGACTTTTTTTTTATTTTTTAGTGATGCTGAAGATTGAACCTTTGGTCCCTTGTTCTAATTCCTATTGCTAATGCTAAAATTACTTGATAAAATTACTTGATAAAGTGTTTCCACTTTTCCACTACAATTTTTTTCTTTTTTTTTTTTTTTTTNGTCCTGGAACTTGCTTTGTAGACCAGGCTGGCCTTGAACTCACAAAGATCCACCTGCCTCTGCCTCCCAAGTGCTAGGATTAAAGGCGTGCGCCACCACGCCTGGCTCCACTACCATTTTTATCTCTAAATATGATAGCAACAAACAATTAAAATTTGTCCCAGTTTCTTTTCTCCCATCTTGTTATCAGAAAATTATGGTAAGTACAAGTCAGGCATGTCTACTCCCTGTAATCCCAGTAGCGTGGGAGGCTGAGGCAGGGTGGTGGTTTTAAGTTGAGGCTGCTTGATCTTGCCTAGGAAGTAGAAGGCCAGTCTATCACATACTGGGAAACCCCATCTAAAATAATAATAATAATATTAATAACAACAATACTATTACAGAATTCTTACCTGCATTCCATTTATTTTCCCTTCTAGCTGTAGTAATGCCAAAATACTTGAAGTAAAGAGAAATTCTTAGCATATCTTGGACAGAACATTCATCTGAGTCATGGGTTATAGCCGGCTGCATACCTGCACATCATTTAAGTGGACTCAGGAATCAGAGAAAGACTAAGTGCCAGATAGCTCAGATTAGCCGGATGTGGTGGCACACGCCTTTAATCCTAGCACTTGGGAGGCAGAGGCAAGCAGCTTTCTATGAGTTCAAGGCCAGCCTGGTCTACAGAGTGAGTTCCAGGCCAGCTGGGGCTATAGGGAGACCCTGTCTCAAAAAAAAAAAAAATCTAGATGGGTATGGTACCACATGGCTTTAATCCCAGCACTCAGGGGGCAGAGGCAAGATCAAGGCCAGCCTGGTCTATATAGTAAGTTCCGGCCAGCTAGAGCTACAGATAGACCCTGTAAAAAAAGAAAAAAAAAAAGAATTAAAGGCTGGGCATGGTGGCGCATGCCCTTAATCCCAGCATTTGGGAGGCAGAGGCAGGTAGATCTCTGTGAGTACAAGGCCATCCTGGTCTACATAGTGAGTTCCAGGACAGCTGGGGCTATAGGGGGACCCTGTCTCAAAAAGAACAACAACAAAAAATCACTAATTTGATTCTTCCATGCTGAGGAATGACAACAGGAGAATGTTTTTGTTTTCTACATGCCATTATGTTAATAAATTTAAATATTAAACACCTAAAAATCTGAGGTTAGAATGATATTAATTAAAGCTCTTCTGTCACCATTACAAGAGCAACTGCTAGAGTATCAATCAGCTCATCGCTCTGAAGATTATAAGAAGCACTGGGGCTGGAGAGATGGCTCAGCAGTTAAGAACACTGGTTGCCTCTCCAGGGGACCTGGGTTTGGTTCCCAGCACCCACATTGCAGCCACCCACAGTCCACTTCCAAGGGATGCAATGCCCTCTTCTGGCCTGCTCAAGCATTACATGCACATGGTGCATTTACATGCAGTCAAAACACTTTTACACATAAAATAAAATAAAAATAAATCTTAGTTTTGAAAGTTTAAGCAATATCAGATATTTACTGTTAAAAAAATTAACTTGAACACATAATTTAATATCTTTTATAGAGGAAAGAATCTAGAAAGATTAGCCATTAAGTAGCTTTTTTTTTTTTTTTTTTTGGAGACAGGGTCTCCCTGTAGCCCCAGCTGTAGACCAGGCTGGCCTTAAACTCACTGCCTGCCTCTGCCTCCCAAGTGCTGGGATTAATGGCATGTAACAACATGCCTGGCTAAGTATCATTCTTTTTAAACTTATAAATATTTCTTTAAAAAATTTCATATTTTATAATATGTAATTACAATAAAATATTTTAAAACATTTTCCTTGAGGTTTTCTAAAAGCTCAGTACTCTGACTTTATTTTCTATATTTATCTTTTATTTATTTATTTAATCTTTTCGTTTTGTAGCCCAGGCTAGCCTGGAGCTCAATATGTAGCCCAGACTGGCCTTGAATTTATAGAAATCCTCCTGTCTCACAGCCTCTTGAATGCTGGAATTACGGACATGAACTACTGTGTTCAACAGTTTAGTATCAGTCTGCTTTTCTTTTAACCTTTTTGTGATCTAGACTGATATTTCAGATTTTAAAGTATGAAAGTACCACTTTGCAGAATTTTAGTACTCTTTTTTTTTTTTTTCCTCTGAAGGCTGAATCGTGTCAGGGAGACTTAAGCACATTGGCCAGTGTGGTCACGTCATTAGCAAATCTTGGAAAAGCTAAAGATCTTTGTCAGAGTGGCAGCGGCTTACCAGTGGTGCAAAGCGTAAGCAATGGCGATGCATCCTTCTGTGAATTTCATCAAGATATTCCAACCAATGGTGACGTGTCAAGGTGAGGGCTATTTGATCTTTTTAAGTTTCTTTTAGTAGAAATTGAAATGTCTTTGTGTTAAATCCTATTTATAAACATTTCTGCAAGCAAGTACTTCTATTGGACTTAGAAAACATAAGGTTTAACTGAAAACTGCATTTAGAGCAAAATGTCCTATATGTTCTATTCTAAGTAACACAAGCAGTAAGTGCATATCATATAATTAGAGCTACAGTCTAATAAGGTGAGGGGTTTCCTTCATCTTAAGTAAGAGTTGAAATCCGACATTTCATTTCATAGTTTGGTTGCCAAATGTTACCTTCTGTGTATGTGGTGAGACATTTTCTTCCTAGGCTGTGTTGTTGAGTCCCCAACTATCATTAATCTTTAGTGATAAAAATATAGAAAAGACCTCGCCAGATTCACCACAGTTTTAAGTTATACTTAAGAAAGAGAAACAGATTGGGTTTCATTTTTGTCCGTGCTAATACTTAGGATATAGAGATGAAATTTCTTCAAACTTTTCCCATAGTTCTGTTTATCGTGTAAAATATTAAATATTGTGCTGTGGCTATAACTCAGTGGTAGAGTGCTTACCTAGATCGCCGAAGGCCCTGGGTTTGACAACACTTTAAAATAAAGGTTAGAGAGGTGGAGGGGTAGGAGGAGGAGAAATAGACTATTCTGTAAAGTGCATTTGAGAGTCATGATTGGGGGTTGGAGAGATGATCAGTGATTAAGAGTGCTTCCAGGAGCTGGAGAGATGGCTCAGCAGTTAAGAGCTCCAACTGTTCTTGCCCCCACATGCCATCTAAGAACCATCTTTAAGCCAGGTGTGGTAGCGCCACGTCTTTAATCCTAGCACTTGGGAGGCAGAGGCAGGCAGACCTCTGAGAGTTCAAGGCCAGCCTGGTCTACAGGGCTACTTCCAGGACAGCTGGGGCTACAGGGAGACCCTGTCTCAAACACACACACACACACACACACACACACACACACACACACACACACGCGCGCGGCGGACGGACGGACGGGAGGGAGGGAAGGAGGGAGGGAGGGAGGGAGGGAAGGAAGGAAGGGAAGGAAGGAAGGGGGAAGGAAGGAAGGGAAGGAAGGAAGGGAAGGAAGGAGGGAAGGGAAAGAGGGAAAGGAAGGAAGGGAAGGAAGGAAGGGAAGGGAAGGAAGGAAGGAAGGAAGGAAGGAAGGAAGGAAGGAAGGAAGGAAGGAAGGAAGGAAGGAAGGAAGGAAGGAAGGAAGGAGTGCTTGGGTTTCCAGCACCCACATTGGGCAGCTCGCAACTATCTGCAACTCCAGTAAGAGGGAAGCCAACATTTTCCTCTGGTTTACACAGGTACCCACGCACACATGGCACATGCACGTGCGTGTACACACACATAAATAAAAATAAATATTTTTTTAGAAGAGTCATGATGGTGTTAATTGTTTTGAGACAGGGTCTTCCTGTAGCCCCAGCTGTCCTGGAACTCACTATGTAGACCAGACTGGCCTTGAACTCAGAGATCCCGCCTGCCTCTGCCTCCCGGGTGCTAGGATTAAAGGTGAGTGCCACCATGGCCAGCCCACATGAGATTTTCAGGGACTCTAGAAAGCATATCATTTAGCAATGTGTGAAGCTATTTTGAGTAATCGCTAATATGTTGTAACATACTATCTTTGAAATCTTAAATTCTCAACAGCTTATATTCCATTAAGTAAATACAAGTTTAAAAAATATTTTCTAAAATTTTAAGTAAAATTAGAACCCAATTCTGTTCTATATTTGAGTCAGTAAAGTTGACATAAATAATTTGTATATCTAGGATTAACTGAAGATTTTTCTCTTCAATTATGCAAAATTTTAAAGAGATTTTTCGTTATTTAGTAATACAGTAGTATGCAATTAAAATTTTGTTATATGTATGAGTGTTTTGCCTGCATGTGCAACCATATTGTGCAGTGCCCATGAAGGCCAGAAGGGGGCGTCAGATTCAGCTGGAACCATATTAACAGACTGTTGTTAGCTGCCATGTGGGAACCAAATCCTGGTCCTCTGCAAGAGCAACCAGTGCTTTTAACTACTGAGCCATCTTTCCAGCATTGTAATATTTTAAACTATACTTACAAAGTTTAAGTCGTTGATTTTGGAGATAATCACAGATAGTCTATTGCACAGATTGAGTGCAATAGAGCACTCAATCATACAAGAAAGTTGTGTTTTTGGAAGCCTGTTTTGTGTGTATGTGTGTACCCCTCCTCCACAATTGCACCAGGGTTGGAACCCAAGGCATTGTGCACACTAAACAAGCCGTTTAACTACCGTGTCACACCATAGCCCTATCTCCAAAAGACTTTTCTTAGGCTTAAATATTTATGTGTACTAGACAAATGCTGTACTACTAAGTTATACCCATACCCCTTGACTTAAATCTTAACTCCAGAGTTTTTCCAGAATTTTCTATACAATTTTTATTGTTAGAGATTGGCCAAGCTCACAGTTTCTGATGTCTCCTTTAGGGCATTTGACACTCTTGCGAAAGCATTGAATCCTGGAGAAAGCACAGCCTGTCAGAGCTCAGTAGAGGGCATGGAAGGAAGCATACACCTAATTGCTGAAGATTCAAGCATAAACTACATCGAGAAAGAGGGGCCGCTTCTCAGCGATTCACATGTAGCTTTCAGGGTATTTTTATATGTTTTTAATTTTTTATGTTATGTTTGATTTTTATCTTTCTTCAAAAATCAAAGTATGTGTATTATGCTTTTAAAAATAAAATGTATCCCTAGCAGAATTTTAAAAATAAACCTAAAACATATATGCCCTGCAGAGAAGAAAGATACTGGCTCAATGGAACATCCTATTTATAAGTCAGTTAAGTATAAAGTCAGATTAAGTCTGAAGTTAGATTTTAGAGCTATTTTTACACCGTTGTTTTTTCTTTAAGGTTGGACATCCATGATTAATTGAATACACTGCTTTTGTTCAATACCTGGCTACTACTTTTTTAGTGTAAATCAGCATCTAAGACAGATAGTTTGCTCTTACTTAGTAATTATTAGGAACTCCATTTGTATGAATACCTTACCTAGCTAGCCTTCAGCATTATCATATAAAGATGCAGGTTACTCGATGCATTTTAATGTTTGTTTTTTTTAAGTGTTTATACTTTTTAAATGCGAGGTGCATTTGTAATTTATTCTGTTCATGTTTTAAAGGTGCTAGGGATGGAATCCAGGACCTAGATACACTAGGCAAGCACTCTGTCACTGCTTAAATCCAGGACCTAGATACACTAGGCAAGCACTCTGTCACTGCTTAAATCCAGGACCTAGATACGCTAGGCAAGCACTCTGTCACTGCTTAAATCCCCAACCCCAGTACTTTTTTTTTTTTGAGACAGAGTCTCCTTGTAGCCCCAGCTGGTCTGGAACTCACTTTGTAGACCAGCCTGGCCTGAGACTCACAGAGATCCACCTGCCTCTACCTCCTGAGTGGTAGGATTAAAGGCGTGCACCTCCACGCCCAGCTTAAAGATGGTTCTTAGCCGCCATGTGGGTGCTGGGAATCAAACCCAGGTCCTCTGCAAGAGCAGTTGGCACTCTTAACCGCTGAGCCATCTCCAGCCCAACCCCGTACATTTTTAAGATTTAATTTTATGTATACGAGTATATTGCCTGCATGTATATAAGTGCACCTGTGCCATGCATTGCCTGTCAGAAGAGGGTGTTGGATTCTCCTGGAACTGGAGTTATGGGTGGTTGTTAGCCACCATGTGGGTGCTAGGAGCTGAACCCAGGTCCTCTGCAAGAACTGCCAGTGCTCTTAACTGGTGAGCCATCTCTCCTGCCCCCATTTTTAAAATTTTTACTTTATGTGCGTGTTTTGCCTATACATATATAAATGCACCCATGTGTGCAGTGCCTATGGAGTCCAGAAGAGGGCATTGGCACTCGTGGAACTGCAATTAGGGATGGTTGTTAGCTGCCATGTGGATGCTGGGAACTGAACCTGGGTCATCTATAAGAGCAGCCAGTGCTTTTAACAACTGAGCCATCTCTAGCCTTCCCCCCCCATACATTCTTTATAATGGAAGCAATACGGATAGAGTATTAGAAAACAGTATATATGAACGACTAAGAAATTATTTTTTTATTTGATTTGTCATTCAAAAAATGTGTTGAACCTATAAATATGCACACCACTGTGACCTCATTAACACAGAGACCTCTTTAACACTACAGTGTTTCAACCTCTATTCAGATCCTTATTCTGCCACTTACAAATATTACAAAGATGTTCAAAATAATAGAATGTACATAGATTTCACTTAGCAGTACATAGCATTTCTAGAATACCTGAAGATAAGTGCTCAGATTTTAAATCTATGATAGATAATAAATTGTCCTACATTTCTTAGGAAAATATAGTCATCAAATAAATATCTGTACTGCCAGTAAAAATAATGAGCATAGATGGAAAGAGACTATGATAAGATTTATAGTTACAAAATTCAATGTGGTTGCAGTAGTTCACTGTGGCTTAGTAGTTGCTTCAGTATCTTATACCAACTAAGTATTTCAGTGAAGCCAGTTTTCATGTAAAATTTTACTTAAGATTACAGAAAAATTAGAAGTGTTTTATCTGTACTGTTCAGGACAAGTTTTCTCGGGTGATCTAAGAAATCATAGAATAATATCATTCTTAAAAGTTATTACTGGAGGGGCTGGAAGATAGCCTAGTGGTTAAGAGCACCGACTGCTCTTACAGAGGACCCGGGTTCGATCCCCGGTATCCACACGGCGGCTGAGAACCATCTGTAACTCCAATTCCAGAAGAACTCCAGTTTCAGGGGAATCCGAGACCCTCTTCTGACCTCCGTGGCATTGCACAATACAGGTGCACAAACCTACATGCAGACAGTTCACTCATACACATACAAAAATAAATTAAATTTAAAAAAAGTTATTGCTGGAGAGCTACAGACAAGGGTGCATGAAGGCAGAATGGATTTCCCCGATGTTCTTTCATATTCTAAATCAAATACATTCTTTTGTGTTCTCAGTTTCATTTTCTGCCTTTGGACTTAAATGGGAAGACGGGCACAGTGAGACAGATGTAGGAGGAGACCCAGTGCAAAGAAAGGACAGAGGACTTCTTTAGAAAGCAGTTGTTCAACCTTTTTATCACTGACATTGCTTCTCAAATTTTTTGATTCTATGAAATAAATGCTTTGGACAGATGAATTAAACAAACTTGAACTTTGGTTTTTCTTTCTGGAATTGGTGATTTTTTCCTTCCATCTTTGATTTCTTATACTCTGGGTGTCCTGAGAGTTAGCACTGTCAAGTGTCTTCCCCCTGTAAAGGACAGATTCTCTTCCTGTTTTCAGTCCTGGGAAGGGCTTTTCAGGGATTACCCGTCAAGCATCTTTCCATGGCTATTCTCTCACTGCCTTCTCTGGTCTTGAGTTTCAAGACCTGACATCTTCATTCAGATAGCAAAGTTTTCTCTTAATTACTAAGCAAAATAGCATTTTGTTCCTCCTCCGCTTCTGTCTGTCTGTAATCTACATCATCCCACATTCATTCTTTTGAGCAGATCAAAATTTCTGTTCTCACTTTGTTTAATGAGTTTGGAGGTATGATTTCACAGCTTTCACTTGCTTCTTATAAGAATAATTACGGTAAATAGGATTTCCCTCTTTTTAAATAAATATGCGACAAAATAGGGAGGTAATTTTCAAAACTGTTCTGAATACTGCAGCCATACCCTTCAGTCCTCCTTGGCTGTGACCCCCCTCCATTCTATAACTGGATTTTCCCTATTCTGGTGCTTGTGTTTCTCTCTCCCTGCTTATTTCCATCCCTTATTTCACACCTTTTAAAATCTTCAGCTTAAACTATAATGACAGTAATATCTTTATGTTCTATCTTCATCTTGTTCTAGACACTGAGACCAGCGTGCGATCTTTGTTTTTAAAAAAAAAAAAAGTCTGTCATTTGACTATTTAAAGGCCTTTGGCTAAGGGTATATGTAACCCAGTGATAGAGTACTCACCTAACATGTGCAAAACCCTGGGTTTGATTCGAAACACTGTCAAAACATAAAAAGGAATAGGGGCTAGAGAGATGGCTCAGTGGTTAAGAGCCCTTACTGATTTCCAGAGAACCCAGTTTGGTTCCCAGCACCTATATGGCAGCTAATACCTGCTCAGTTCCAAGGGTGTCCAATACCCTCTTCTGGCCTCCTCTGGCACCAGGCATGCACATGGTACACTTACAAACAGGCAGACAAAACAATTATACACAGAAAAAAAGCTTTTAAAAGGAGAAAAGAAAGAAAAAAGAAAAAATAATAATAAAAGGAGGAAAGAATAGAGCTGAATGCACTGACTTACCCCTGTAGCCTGAGCTACTTGAGAGGCCAAGGCAGAAGAATTACTTGGAGCCCACAAGTTTAAGATCAACCTGGGCAGCATAACAAGACCCTGTCATAAAAATCGGTCAGCGTATTCCATTGCATCCATTGCTCAGAGTTCTAGGTTCAGTCTCCAAAGGCATGACATTTTATGACTCTCTGATTCTGATTCAGCTCTACTACCTTTCATACATGTGCATTCCCTTTCTTAACCCTGACTATAGTTCATAATATTGGGGTTTTATTTTCTTACTGAGACAGTGCTCAGTGCTCACAAGTGATCTCTCAGTAAACAGCAACTGTGTGACAAGCCACAGTCATATAAATCATTAGTGAAGACTTGGAAGTAGAATCCATATCTCCTGACTCAAGTCACATGACTTATTTTGAAAGCTTTATTCTGGCTGTTAGAAGAATTTTACAAAGAGTCTGTGCTAGAAAGGTAATTATAAAGCCAAGTAATAACTTCTGAAATAGATTGGTTAAATTTAGTTCTTGTCAGAAACCTTTAAAAATAACTCAATTTATTGATTATTTTGTAATTCGAAAAATATACAGTCAATATATAAAATATGCAGTCAGTATACAAAATATACAGTCAGTATATAAAATATACAGTCAGTACATAAAATATACAGCCAGTGTATAAAATATACAGTCAGTATACAAAATACACAGTCAGTATATAAAATATACAGTCAGTATATAAAATATACAGTCAGTATATAAACCTGAAGAGCCACAAGCGTGAGGGCTGGGGACATAACCCAGTGAGTAAGAATGCTCGAGGACCAGAGTTCAGATCCCCAGAACCCATATAAATTCAGAGTGGCTTTGATAGCCCTTCTGTAGTTCTAGCACACAGAAGACCAAGACAGAATCAGTCTACCAAGCTGGCTAGTTTACCTAGCCAAATCGGTAAGTTCTGAGTTCATATGAGAGACCTTGCCTCAATATATTAAGGTGGAGAGGGACCGAGGAAAACACTGTGTCAACTTCCAGCCGACACACACACACACACACACACACACACACACACACACACACACACATATGCTCTTATATACAACATGTGTACCCACAGACACTTTGGGGACTGTCAGCTGAGCATGTAGGGCAGTGATGGGATACTTGCCCAACATGCACAAGGTCATAGATTCAGGCCCCAGCACCACAAAGAATAAGTAAGGAGAAAAAATTTCTTCATAGAAACTCACTTTCTATAAAAGTATTTTCAGTTAAAAGACTTGGTAAATAAGTTGTTCTCAGGCAGATAGCCTTTCTGATTCATAACACTAGAGATGTATTACATATGTAAATAGGGGCAATGGGGGGGGTGGCTGAGCAGATAAAATGCTTGCCATGCAAGCATGAGGTCCCAGGTTGAGGTCCCCCGCACGCACATGCAAACTCTGGGTGGAGGTGCTTATGGGGAAGAGACAGGGTGTCCCTGGGGCAGGATAGGTAGCTAGATTAGTCTAAGCAGCAGCTCCAACACAGTGAGACACCTGCTTTGGTAAGCCAAGTGGAGAGTAATGGGGAAGGCATTGGACGGGTCAGCTCCCACCTCCACATGCATACTTGCCTCTGTGCCAGCATGCAAACATTCATCCATGCACAGCACACAAGCACAAAAGCAAATGTAGAGCAGACAAAATATGAAATACTTCCATTTCTAAAATAATACATGATAGATTTTTACAATATCAGGGTTTGGGGTGGTTGGGTTTTTTTTTTTTTTGAGGCAGGGTCTCCCTAAAGTCCCAGCTGACCTGGAACTCACTATGTAGACCAGGCTAGCCTTGAACTCACAGACATCTACCTGCCTCTGCCTCCTGAGTGCTGGGATTAAAGATGTGCACCTTCCCAAGCTCATGTGGTAAAAAAAATAGTAAAAAATAAAGACGTGTGCCACCATGTCCGGCACAATATCAGTTCTTTTAGTATATATTGCTAATTCTTTTCTACTTTTATGATTAAAGTACAGGGAGTTTGTAGTTGCTACCACTGTTGGAGAGATTAAGACCATTTTATCTAATTGTATCATAAGTATCTTTTATTTGTTTAGAACCGCTTGATAAAAGGGTTTTGAGATTTTTGGAGAGTGTTTCTTTCTTTTATGGATTTTTGTTCGTTAGTTGTTTTTTCGTTTTGTTTTTTGTTTTGTTTTTGTACTTTGACAAAAGTACAAAAGTCTTGCTGGGTAGCACAGGCTGCCCTCACTGCTCACTCAACACTACACTGGCCCAGACAGTGTTATTTCCCATCATCCTTTTATTTCCTATCATCCTTTTATTTCCTATCATCCTTTTATTCCTATTATCCTTTTTCTATACAACTGGTCGTTTTTAGTAATTCCCCTAATTTTTCCATTTTGTTTTTGTTTTCCTCTTACTTACCTTGGGCAATTCTGAGAAAGTGTGATATCCAAAATTTTTGTATGTCTCCTATGTAGAAAGAGTTACACCCTAATAATTGTGTTTAAGATACTTAATAATACTTGATTTTCTTAAGAATTGTGGGGATGAGGGGCTGGAGAGATGGCCTAGCGGTTAAGAGCGCCGACCGCTCTTACAGAGAACCCGGGTTCGATCCCCAGCACCCACATGGCGGCCAAGAACCGTCTGAAACTCCAGTTCCAGGAGAACTCCAGTTCCAGGGGAATCCGAGACCCTCTTCTGACCTCCGCGGCATTGCACGACACGGGTGCACAAACTTGCATGCAGACAGTACATTCATACACATACAGAAATAAATAAAAATTAAAAAAAAAAAAATTGTGGGGATGGGGAGATGGCTCAGTCCGTAAAGTACATGCCACATAAGCACCAAGACCTGAGTTCAGATCTGCAGCTCTCAAGTGAAAAGCCCGCCATGCTGCATGTGCCTGTGACCCTGTCTCTGAAGAGGTGACTACAGGAGGATTTCTGAGCTCATGAGGCAGCTCTTCTTGCGATTAGTAGTGAGCTCCAAGTACTGTGAGACACCCTGTCTCAAAAATAAGGTGGAAGTCGGCATGGTGGTGCACGCCTTTAATCTCTGTGCTCAGGTATTGAAGGTCAGGCTGCTCTACTTAGGGAGTTCCAGGCCAGCTGTGGCTACTGAGAGACCCTGTCTCAAAATGACCAAAAAAATAGAAAAATAAGGTGGAGCACCAGCAGGCAGATGGCTCAGCAGGTAAAAATCCATGTTGCTCCACAGTCTGAGGACCTGGCTTTGATCCCTGGGATCTTTTGACCCCTGGGAATCAGACAACTGATTCCCAAAGGTTGTCCCCTAATCTCTATGGCACACACACACACACACACACACACACACACACACACACATCATAACATCATATACATAAAATAATAACTAAGTAAAAAGTTAAGGGGCTGGAGATATGGTTCAGTGGTTAAGGGTGCTGACTACTCTTGCAGGGGACCCAGGTTCGAATCCCAGCACCCACATGGCAGCTAAGAACCGCCTTTAAGCAGGGTATGGTGGCGCATGCCTTTAATCCGAGCATTCAGGAGGCAGAGGCAGGCAGATGTCTGTGAGTTCCAGGCCAGCTGGGGCTACAGGGAGACCCTGTCTCAAAAAAAAAAAAAAGTTATTTAAAATTGGAAAGGGCTGGAAAGGTGGCTCAGTGGTTAAGTATGCTGGCTGCTCTTGGGGAGACCTGGATTCGGTTCCCAGCACCCATGTATCAGCTAACAGGCATCAGTAACTCTAGTTCAAGGGGTTCCAATGCCCTCTTCCTGATGTCTGTGGGCATTGCACAACATGGGTGCACTTACACACACATAGGCAATGCATTCATACATACAAATAAAAATAAATAAAATACAAAAAAGTGGAGAGTGAGCTAGAGAGATGGCTTAGTGGTTGAAAAGAAAAGATCTTGCTGTCCTTCCAGAAGACCTGAATTCAGTTCTGAGTATCCACACCAGGTGGTTCATGACCACCTGTAACTCCAGCTTCAGGGAATCTGACACCCTCTTCTGGTATCTTGGGGCCCCTGCACACATGTGACATCTATATACACATAAAGAAAATATAAATCTTAAAAAAGTAGAGCACAATAGAGGAAGGCACCCAGCATCTCCCTCTGGCCTCTGCACACACACAGACATATGTCCATGTATTATGCACAAAAATACTTTTTAAGAATTAATTTTGGGGGGCTGGAGAGATGGCTCAGCAGTTAAGAGCACCGACTGCTCTTGCAGAGGACCTGGGTTCAATTCCCAGCACTCACATGGCGGCTAAGAACCGTCTTTAACTCCAGTTCCAGGGGAATCCGACACCTTCTTCTGACCTCCGCAGCATTGCAAGACACGGGTGCACAGACCTACATGCAGACATTATACTCATACACATAAAAAATAATAAATAAATAAAAATATTTTAAAAAAGAATTAATTTTTGTTTTCTGGGCTGAAGAGATGGCTCAGCTGTTAAGAGCACTGGTTGTTCTTGCAAAATCTGGTTGTTCTATAGGGTTCAAGTCCCTATAACCATATGGTGGCTAACAATCATCTGTAACTCAGGTCCCAGGGGGGTCTGATGCCCTCTTCTGTCCTCCTCAGGTATTGCACAACATGGGTGCACTTAACACACACAGGCATAACATTCATACACATTAAAAAAAATTATCTTGTGCTCTCTAAATTGTGTTTTATTTTGCTACTCTTTTAAATATTTCTCAGCTGTTTAGGTTTTTCCTATTGTTTGGCAACAGAGTGCATTCTTAGGATACCCAAGATCCTGGGTTCAATCCTGAAAAGATAATCTTTTTTCTTTTTCTTATATAGGATTTCAACCATTAACTCCCCTGTCTCATTACTTGGCACCATTTATAAATAGGTAAAACAAACTGGAGTGTAGCTCAATCAGTAGAACACTTGGCCTGTATGCAGAATGCCCTGAGGTTGAGCCTCAGCACTGCAGGAAAAAAATGTACTTAGCATGCTTGAAGTGCCAATACCACAAAGAAAATAATAAAAAAAAAGAATTAGGTAAACCATTGCGGCTAATTTTAAACAAAGATGATTATGTTTTTAACATTTTAATCTAATATTTCTAGAGAACTTTTGTGTCATTTTGATGAAAACTTTCTGATGTGTTTGTTGCCATAAGGGTCTTTGAAAATTTGATCGAAGCTATATATTAATTCCCTAGAAAACTACATACGAGGCATGGAGAGAGAACTCAGTTGATAACAGTACTCACCTTGTAAGCACGAGGACCTGAGTTTGAGTCCCAGAACCTGCGTGGGGAGAAAAAGAAAAATAAAAGCAAACTGTGGTTCTACGTGCTTGTAATCCAACCTTGTGCTTCAGGAATAAATAGCTTCCCTGGCCTCCACAGTCAGTCAGCCCAGCCTGCTTGGTGAGCTTCAGGCTAGTGATAGGCTTGCTCTCAACGAAAAGGTGAATGGTACAACACAAGAGTTTTTGCCCTCCAGCCTCCACTTACTCCACACGTACACAGGAACTCACGAAAGGAAAGTACACATAGATATAACTATGTAGCCCACTGCATAGATAGCTACTGTTAACTGTCTATTGTCATTCTGCGCTTTTTATGTACATGTGTACATAAAAAGGATCATCTACATTTATTTTGCAGTTTTTTTTCCTCTTCGGTGTCTGGAGGGTTTTTTGTGTTTCTTTGTATTAAGGAAATCTTGTTCTGTAACCCAGACTGGCTTAGAACTTGCTGTGTAGACCCAGGTGGCCTCAAGCTTGTGATCTTCCTGCCCCATCCTCAGGATTAGGACTACAAGAGTGCACTGCCACACTTGGCAGATGTTTTTTCTCTATCATCATTTTGTTACTAGTTTTAATACCTCTAATATAGTCTATACATTGTTCTTTATTGCTAGTGATGGAAATTTGGGTTGTTGTCAACATTTGATTTTACTGTTAGAAGCAGAGCTACAGTGAGCATCCTTAATGTGTGTAGGATAGACCTAACAGTCTTATTACATGTAGAGATTCCTCATTCAGTAATGCTTGGGACAAAAAGTGTTTGAGAAGTGCTTGAGCATTGTTAATTCAAAAATCCAAGATAAATCAATGTCTGAAATATTGAGTGTTGATCTCCAAAATGTTTCCGATTTGAGATTCTTAGATTAAGGTTGCTCAAAACAGGACATACTCAATTTTCCCATCTAGCTAGATCTTAGCCAAGTTGCTTCCAGTGTAAGCACTGTCACTTGTGAGTACTCTGTTCCCTAGATCCTCACTGTCTGTACTCAGTATTGGTTCTCATGTGGTTCACATATCACAATGTAAGTCCTTAAGATTTTCAGAATGTTTTCAAAAGTATTTTGATATAGAATTTATTTTCATAGTAGTCAACTATTTAAAATAACTATGGGGCTGCAGAGATGGCTTAGTAGTTAAGAGTGCCAGCTGCTCTTGCAGAGGACCCCGGTTCAATTCCCAGCACCCACATGGCAGCTAACAACCATCTGTAACTCCAGTTCCAGGGGAATCCAACGCCTTCCTCTCACTCTACGGGCATTGCATGACATGGGTGCACTTACATACAGGCAAGCAATACACTCATACACATAAAATAAGGATAATAATAAACAATATTTTTAAATTAATAATTATGTAAAGTCAGTAGTACAAACTGACAGCCTACAAGTTGCTTGCCTATGAATATATTTTACCTGTAGAATACTTTTATGTCTTTTTGTATGTAGTAAGAATATTTTTTAATTTTTTTTAATTTAATTTAATTTTTTTTTTTTTTTTTTTTTTTTTTGGTCTTCTTCGAGAACAGGGTTCCCTGTAGCCCCAGCTGTCCTGGAACTTACTTCTGTAGACAAGTGCTGGCCCTGTGAACTCCAAAAGATCCGCCTGCTCTGCCATCCCAAGTGGCAGGATTAAGGTGTGCGCCACCCATGTATGACATAGACCTTGCTTTCTGTAGACTGAAGGAGCGTCAGTGTTGAGCCCTGATTCTCACAAGTTTTGTTTTGCTGAGTTCAAGTCACAGCTGTGCCCAGTGTCTGGGAACATGCTCTCCTCAGTTGGCACCAGCACGCCAGCTTCATACTTCTGACTCTGTAAGCATAAGTGTAGCCTAAGGAAAGAAGCCTTCAGTATATCAGTTGTTCCTAAAACTGAGTTTATTGGGTTAATCATTGATGGACAAGGGAGAGAGGTATGCAACAAACACAACCAAAAAACAAAAACCCAAACTTTTTCGAATCAGATAGGACTTATTAAGTATTTTAAGTGTATAATATCATGTTTGATATTCATTAGGTGAGATTCTCTTTGAGTATCACTTTGAGAGAAATTATCATTTGCTTATAACTATTGTTAGCTGAAATACCCAGTGACTTGAATTACTTCAGTATTGGGCTTTGGAGGGGTGAAGGTACTAGGCCTCGCTATCTATTATGTTCATTATTCACAGTGTTTTCAAAGAACTGATGATTTAGAACTTTGAGTCATAAGATGATTTTACCTAAATCCCGTTCATACTAGCTCACCATGCCTTCTCCTATGCCCAGTACCTGAATGTGCACTACATTGGGGAGTCGGCCTCCAGACTGCTGTTCTTATCAATGCACTGGGCACTTTCCATTCCTTCTTTCCAGGCACTAGGGTGAGTGTTTTGAAGTCCTTGAATATAAATGTCATTTTGTAACAAAAAATGTATTTAAAGAAGAAGTTTCTTTGGAGAGGTCTGTATTACCAGTAGAAAAAAATAGAAAAAATTCTATTTATGTGACAAATCATGGCCAACTAATTACTATTTTTTCTCTATTGTGTATGTGTGCACATGTGAGCGGTGTGTGCGTTAGTGTGTGTGTGTGTATACCCATGAGTATCCAGGGTGTGTGTGGCATGTTGTGGATAGGATGTGTGTGTAAGGTGTCCACTCGGTTCACTCCAGCCTCCAGGCCTAGTAGGCAGGTAGGCCCATGCCGCTTGCTTAAGGTCTTGATTGGCTACTGTTGTGATGGAGTCCTAATCACTCGGGCATCTCCCGCCCCCCTGGCCTAATACGCTTTTTTTTTTTTTTATTTCATTTCTCTCATTTTTTTAACTTGATAACGTGATCTTCATCCAGGAACTTTGTAGTGTCAACAGGTCAGACAGAGCTCCTGGGTTGTCTTCGTCCCACAGCCATTATTTTGAGCATTGATGGCATTCAGGGGCTGAAATTTTCCTATACTGGTTATGTTTGATATTAGAAATGACTGTTCTCAATCATTTGGTTTCCCCCCCCCAAAAGAAACAAAAGTTCAACCTCCAATGATCCATTTTAGAGATTTGGTCCTACAATTAAAAACTTACCTGTATTCTGTTTTGAAGCAATCAGATAAAATGGAAAGAAACCTAAGGTATAGGACGCTTGACAGACCTTCTTAGATTGCTTTAAATTAACTGGTGTATGAGAAAATGAGATGGTTCAAGGAGCTAAGCAGCCTGTCAGCAAGCTCGAGTCTACTCACCCAACCCTGTTCACCAATCTGATTTTGTAATCCTTCACTTTTCCTGGCCCATTCATTTGTTTCCCACTTGACATAACCGCCCCTTCCTATCATGGAATACTTTGAACACAACTAAGAAACAATGTGATTCCATTTCTTTTCTTTTTTTGGTTGGTCTTTTTGAGACAAGGGGTCTCACTGTAGCTCTGGCTGTCCTGGAACTCACTCTGTAGACCAGCTGGCCTCAAACTCACAGAGAGCCGCGTGCCTCTGCCTCCCAAGTGCTAGGATTAAAGGGTGGCGCCACCACACGCCCGCCATTTATTTATTTATTATGTAATTGTGTATCAATGTACTGTCTGCATGCAAGTCTGTGCACCCGTGTCATGCAATGCCTCGCAGCTCAGAAGAGGGTGTACGGATTCCCCTGGAATGGAGTTCTCCTGGAATTGGAGTTTCAGACGGCTTAGGCCGCCATGTGGGTGGCTGGGGATCGAACACTGGGTCCTCTGTAAGAGCGGTTGGCGCTCTTACCACCGCTAGGGGCCATCTCTCCAGCCCCGTCTTTTTGAGTCAAGGTCTCTCTTTAGTCTCCAGCTGGCCTGGAGCTCACTATGTAGATCAGGCTGGCCTTGACTCACAGAGATCCTTCCTGCCATTCCTCCCTCCCCAGTGCTGGGATTAATAGGTTGCCACGGCAACGCCCGGCTATTGATTCCACTTCTAAAAGATGTGCTTGATACCATGTTTTGATTACTGACCAGTCAGTGACTACATAGAGTAAAAAAATTGACTTACTATGGTTTACCTTTAAATGATCTACCCTTTTGTCTCAGAATAACATTCAATTTTGAGTAATTTTTGAGTTTCTTCCAGAAGATAATTTAAATCTAATTTAAAATTCAACATGCTAAGTGTTTTTATTACTACTTGAACATGTAGTTAGATGAGCTTATAACTGATATGCTTAGACCAGAAAAGCAACCTGGAAATATTTTTTCAGTATAAACTATCAATGTATTTTCAGAAAAGAAAGGAATTTGGGAGTATAATTTTGAGTTCCTTGAATTAGCACACCAGCATTGGTTTTAAGTACTTCTGTTAAATCGAGTGTGATTATCCTGGAAAAAATCAGAGTTGAAGAAACTCAGAATAAAGCCTGAGGTTTCTGGTTATAGGATAATTAATTTTACAGTGGCAGCCACTTTTCTCTGATCTGTATTGGAAATCAGCTTCAGTGTAACAGCCACAGGATTCTTTTAATTAGAAAAGCTGTTGAGCTAACAATCAAAGCCATTAACTACTAAGTAATCTCTTATCTCTGTCTGAGTAATCTTTAAATCTCATCTATGTGTTGACCTAATCAGATAAGAACTAGGCAATAATGAGGGGGAAAATTCTGTTGTGTGGAGATAAAAGCTATTCTAAATCTGATGGGCTTGGGGGTTGTATTTTTCTGGCTGGATACAAGAGTTGCCAACAGAGCCCCAATTTTACTAAGAACATACTCAACATTAATCAGGCAGCTTTACTTCAATTGCTTGCTTAATGGATGAGAACAGTAGCTTAAAATGTTTAAACCAGGCTTTATTAGTACCATATTTGTATTTTGAAAGGCCTCTAAATTTAATAGGAATGTTGATTTTCTGTTCAATATTTAGAGGAATTAAGTTTGTTTTTAAAATTCTTCTGGGGCTGGAGAGATCCAGCAGTTAAGAGCGCCAACTGCTCTTGCAGAGCAACCTGGGTTCGATCCCCAGCACCACATGGCAGCTGAGAACCGTCTGTAACTCCATTTCCAGGAGAACTCCAGTTCCAGGGGGAACCTGACACCTCTCCTTCTGACTTCGCGGGATTGCACGACACGGGTGCACAAACCTTATGCAGACAGTACAATTCATATAAATTAATTAAATTAATTAATTTTAAAATTCTTCTGCATAATTTAAGTGGCTCCTTAGACATAGTCAGTCAGGAGCCTTGTGGTTTCTTGGTCTGATTTGTGTAGAGTGTAATGTGGAAGCGAGTTTTTTGTTGTTGTTTTTACACTTCTTTTTTCTTTAGCGTCTGTATATGAGCACACTTGTAGAGATCAGAGGACAACTTAGGAGAATCAGTTCTGTCCTTCCACATGTGGAAGGAGCAAGCTCAGCATGTCAGGCATGGCTGCAAGCGCTTTGACCCACTAAGCTGTCTTGCTGGCCTCTTCCACCCTCATTTTTGAAGCAGACTCTCACTGTTTTAGTCCAGGCTGGACTCAAACTCTCGGCAATCCCCGGTCTTAAGGCTTCCTGAGTACTGGAATTACAGGTATGCCTAACCCTACCTAGAGTCTTAACGTCAAAAGTTCCAGGCCACCATTAGATTTTTATCAAATAATTACATCGCTTTCAAGGTAAACATTGTACTTGGAAGTTAAATATTCTATAGTACCACTAAAGCAATGTAATCTCTTCTGTAACTTGGTGGTTCAAAGACTGTAATTTGTAGGATTTATTGCCATATTACTGACTTTTTCTCTAAGGGCCAGGCCTTCAGTTCGATATCAGGGAGAGAATAATGCATTGGGTGTATCTGTATGGATACCCATGGTTGGGTTGTTGCCGGGCATGGATGACTTGGACAACTTACTGCTTTGTTGTTGTTAACACCTGTGCTGCTTTCTGGGACCTGGACAGATATTTTAAATGCATTTACCATTGCGTCTCAGATACATTGAAAATGGGTGATACAATGTGACTACAAAAGTCATTTGTTTCCTGACAGAAAGTTCTGGTGTCAGACATGCTCCCCGCACCCCAGAGTACTAGCTTCAGGTTGGGGAGTCTCGGATTTATCAAAGAGCATGGGGTTTGGGCAGCTGGCTCGAAGTCTGACTTTATTTGTATGCTGACCCCTGGTTCTCAGGAGCACAGGTCTGTGCATTCCCACATCTGTACGTTAGGAGCAGAAGCGCTTTTGCATGAGCAGGCCCAGGAGCTAAGGCGTGGGCGGGCCTGTGACACATAGCAGCATTTCCTAGAGAGCCTCTTATTAAAGGGGCTTGTCCCTCTCCTCCTGCTGCACTTTCCCAAACATTTAAACAACACAGCACCAAGATTTGGGGGACTTTTTGTTGGTCATGGTGGTAGTTGGTTTTAAGAGGGGATTGTTTGTTTTTGATACATACAGAGTCTTGCCAGTGCTCAGGATGGCCTCAAACCTCACACTGTGTTGCTCAGGCTGGCCTTGAACTGTCTATCCATGAGACTTCAACCACCGCATGACTTCCTGAGTGCTACATTATATCATATACCACCACACCTGTTGTGGTGTTGTTTGTTTTGTTTTGAAAAATTTAGATGGATTTTTTTTTCGTAATTGGATTCTTCTCTTAATTGTTTGACTTCTTTGGAAATAAACAAATCTGGTAGCTTATTCTCAATTGCCTCTTTAATAAAACGGTTTCCGTATTTTCCATCCTCTACACAGATCTAAGCCTTTTCCTCATCAGCCTTCCAGTAACATCAAAAGTAAACAAAAGGAGTAAACCAGAGCTTAGACTGTGATTTATATTTTTCCCGTTATTATTTCCTACCTTCTCCTGTTTTTTCACTTTAATTACTGATTGGTTACTAGAATCAGAGGTTTAGATAGAAAACAGTCTTTGCTTTTTTTTTGGGGGGTGGTATTGTTTGTTAGAATAGGGTCTCCCTTTTAGTCCCAAGCTGATTCTGAGCTCACTAGTGTAGGACCAGGCTGGCCCTTGAACTCACAGAGATCTGCCTGCTCTGCCTCCCGAAATTGCTGGGATTAAAGTTCATGTACCACCATGTCAGCTTGAAAAACAGGTTTGCTTTTAACTTTTCTTCATGCTTAAAGTCATCCTAAAGTATAGAACCAAAAAGTAAAGCCTCACTTTCCAGAGGTAACTAACCCTTCTACTAAGAGCTCTGCCCTATCAGGTCTTTCTATGCCATGATTATTAAACAGCAAAATACCCTTGCACATTGGCGTGTCCTGTTCTTTCCCTTGACTGTCACATTTATATTAAGTTTGCTGTGTCACCATATGTAAATTTACTGTTTTTTCCTAATAGCTTCTGATTTCCTGGGTTCAGTGCAATTTACAGACTCATCCCTATCAGTAGGCACTTGGGCTGTTACCAGCTTTTCTTATTATATCCAGTGTGGCCAAGCACATTTTTGCCTACTTGTGTTAAT
Source organism: Rhizomys pruinosus (assembly GCA_009823505.1). Taxonomy (NCBI): domain Eukaryota; kingdom Metazoa; phylum Chordata; class Mammalia; order Rodentia; family Spalacidae; genus Rhizomys; species Rhizomys pruinosus. Next base: position 2,102,389 of record VZQC01009253.1, on the reverse strand, counting down.
GTTTCCACAAAACAGGTTCTTGTAAGTGAAATTGCTAGGTCTAATAGGTTATATATACATTATACATTTTTTAATATATATGACCAATGGGTTCCTGGAAAAACATTGCAGCCTCAATTTATGTTTATGTCAGCCTATTAAATGTGATTTTTCTGGGGCTGGAGAGAGGGCCTAGTGGTTAAGACCGCCGACCGCTGTTAGAGGACCCAGGTTCTGTTCAGGTTCAATCCCCAGCACCCCAGGGCGGCTGGCGGCCGAGAACTGTCTATAAACTCCAATTCCAGGAGAACTTCTCCAGTTCCAGGGGAATCAGAGGCCCTCTTCTGACGCTCTCCACGTGCATTGCATGAAAACAAGGTGCCCAACTTGCATGTCACACATGTAACTTTCACACACATACAGAAATAAAGTAAAAATTAATTAAAAAAAAGAATTTTTATGTGTCCTCACATGGCTTCTCTCAATTCTGGTTTTATCTTTCTAACAAGTAAAAAACTGTCTTGTTAAGAATATTTTATTTTTCCTTGATTTTTAACTGAAATAGGATTTTTTTTCATGATTTTCTATGTGAAGATTTAAAAACACTGTTTTCTTTGCATTTATACCTTAGTCTCAGATCTCTTCTCTTTCTTTTTCAATTTTATTTATTTTTATTTTTTTGTGTGTGAGTGTTTAGGCCTACATGTGTGTAAGTTCACCATGTTGTGCAGTGTTTGTGGAGATCAGGTGTCAGATTCCCTGAACTGAAGTTAGCTACCATGTGAGTACTAGGATCCCAAAGACTGTTTCAGCTTACCAGGTGGGTACTAGGTCAAACCCATGGTCTTCTGTAAGGATAGCCAGTGCTCTTACCACGGAGCTGTCGTTACTGTAGCGCCAATCTCCGGGTCTAAAGTCAATAGCCAGTCCTTAGAAAGTTGGAGATCTTCTTTCAAAACTAAAAGGTAAACTCCTCACACCAAGTAATTCCCATTGAGGAAAAGTTACTGTCTATGGAAACTCCTTGGTTGTAAGACAGCATCTCGTACTGTAGTCCAGACTAGCCTGGTACTTGTTAACTCAGGCTGGGGTGTTGCAGAATCAACTCAAATCTGCTATTACCTATAAGGTGACAGTTGTGTGGGGCTTGAGTGGGCAGGTATGAGCCACCATGCTTTTACTCTTATATATATTGGCCAGTTGGCTTTGGTTCTTTTTCTCTTCTCTCGTCTCTTCTGCCCTTCCCCGCCCTTCCCCATCCCCTCCTCCTTCCCCCTCCCCATCCCGTCTCCTCCCCTCCCCCCTCCCCCTCTTCATCCCCCCTCCCTCCCCTCTCCTCCCCCCTCTTGTTTTTCTTCTTTTCCTTTTTTTGAGACAAAATGTCCTCCCTACTATACTGGAATCACTATGTAGACCTGACTGGCTGGCTGGCCTTGAACTCCCAGTTCATCTGCCTTTGTCTCCTTAGTGTTGTGATTAAAGGTGTGTGTCACTCTACCCGGAAACTATGTGGTGTTTTTTTTTTTTAATTTTTTTTGTGAATGTGTGTTTATTGTGGATGAGTTTTATGTGCACCACATTTGTGCAGTAGCCCATGGGAAGCCAGAAGAGAACATCAGATTCCACTGGAACTGGAGTTTCTCCTTGAATTGGAGTTTTGGATGGTCATTAGCTGCCATAGGTGTACTGGAATTTGATCTCATGTCTTCTGCAAAAACAGTAAGTGCCCTCTCTAATTGCTGAGCCGTCTCTCCAACCCACCTTGTATGTGTCTTGTGTATGCTGTTCTTAATAAAATGTGTCATAAAGAGGGCTCTGTCTATCTATCTGTCTGTCATATCTCTCTACTCTCTATCATAACCATATCTGTCTATCTCCTCTGTGTATTAGTGTGTACTTTTGAGAGATAGTCCCCACTGTGTGAACCCAAGCAATCCGTGAACCTTCTACCAACCTTCAGTCTCCCAAGTGGCTAGAATTAATAGTCCATACATACGACGTAACACCTAGCTTAGAAAGGCTATGATTCCTGAAATGAATGATTTTCTGTTAATGCGATGAGTTATGGTCCTAATTTTTAAAAGTTTTTTAAGAGAAAAAAAATTTTTGTTTTTGTCTGTTTGTGAAACAAGGTCTTCCTGTAGTCCCCAGCTGTCCTGGAACTCATTATGTAAGCCAAGCTTACCATTGAACTCACAGGTTTCAAGCACACCTACGCTCTGCGCTCCCAGATGTGCCTGGATTTTATAGGTGTGCACCCACCAACACTAAAAGAAGAAAATTTTTTAGGAATTATAGTACAAGAAATTGAAAGGGAGTGGGGATAATAAAATACAATTTATGGTTATTGTCGTACAAAAGCAGCAAGTTTTTTGCTTTTTTTTTTTTTAAAAAAAAATCGTAATTTACATTTTACATTTTTTTGTGTGTGTGGAAGGTGCATACATGGCATGGCGCCTGTGTAGAGGTCCTAGGACAACTTGGAATCGTTGGTTCTCTCCACCGTAGGGGGTCCCAAAGGATTGTCATTGGCGACTCGGCGGATAGGCATACTGCGAGTCTTGCAGCAGTGCCTTTTAAACATGCTGAGCTAAACCTCACCAGTCCCAATGCAGAAGTCCTCGTGGCATTTTTTTAAAAATATTTTTAAAAATAAAATAAAACTTCCACAGTTCTTTTATTAATTTATCTTTGATATTTCTTTTTTTTTATTTATTATTTTTATGTTGTATGAGTGTTTTTTTTTTTCTTTTTCATCCATGTCTTGCAATGCCACAAAAGTCAGAAGAGTAGCATGGAATTCCCCTGAACTGGAGTTAAAGATGGTTCTTAGCCACCATGTGGGGGCTGGGAAATCAAACCCAACCCGGGTCATTCTGCAAGAGCAGTCGGCGCGGCTTAACCACTAAGCCATCGCATCTAGCCCCTCCTCATACATTTTTTTGAGAAGGAAAATCATTTCCATCGTAGGCAGTAGGATGAACATGTTTCTGATCAAGCTGTTTTTACCAATTTGAGTCTCTTTGGAATAAGGAAAGGTATCCTTTGTTTTGTTTGGTTTTTGCGTTTTCTTTTTTAAGTTTATTTATGTTTTTTTTTCGCCTAGCAGGTATGTAAATACCCATGGATCCAGTGCCCACAGAAGCCAGAAGAGGGTGTTGGATCCCTTGGAACTAGGGTTTTATGGATGAGTGTTGTTAGCTGTCATGTGGGGTGCTGGGAACAAATCCTGGATTTCTGCAAGAGCAGCAGTGCGCTTAACTGCCAAGAGGATCCCTTCTTTCCATCCCACTATAGCGTTTTTTAACTTTTTGTGGGGATTTTTTTGTTTGTTTGTTTTGTGTATTTTTGAGGAGAAGGGCCGTCCTTTAATGTGTCCAGCTGGCATAGAGCTGCTTCTGTAGACACAGGCTGGCCCTGAATCTCAACAAGGGTAAACACCTACCTCGGCCTCCTTCCCGAAGTGCTGGAATTAAAAGTGTGTCCAACCATGCCCCAGCACTAAAGACGGTTCTTAGCTGTCCATGTGGGTACTGGTAATTGAAACCCAACCAGGTCCTCCGCAGAGCACAGTCCCAGTCCTCTTAAACCACTAGCCATCGCTCAGCCTCAAACTCTGGGTGTTTTTTAAGTCCTTTCTTCCTTGCCTATACTGTAGTCTCCATCCAAGTTATAAAATGATTTGCTAATGATTTTTTCTAAATGCGCGAGCCTATTTTTTGTAACTAAAAAAATTTTATTTTTGAGAATGTCACACATGAGTATTGTCCTTTGTAATGATTTCAATCCGCCTCCTGTTCCTCCTCCTATTCCTCCTACTATGATGACCCCTATCCCCACATTCCTTCTCAATTTCTTGTCTCTTCTTTGACTATTAATGTTACAATATACATACACATATTTATAGAATATACTCTTCTATCTATTTAATATATTGGCCTGGGTCCATTTGCAAGGATTCCTTAGTGATCTACCTGTGGGTTTAGGATTGGTCACATGGGATAAGTTAAGCCTGTCAGGAAGCTAGTTCCTGGAGAAAAGTAGTTCTCTTTCCCTCAGTATCCACTGATGGCCGATAGCTCATCATCTTGAGGTGGGACCCTATAACAACCCCTCTCTATCCACGTGGCTTTTCAACTGGTTTTGTCATTATAAATCTCATTACTTTACCATATTGGGCTGTTTTCATTGGTGCATCTTCCCTATCATGTCTAGAATGCATTAACCAGCAGGAGGTGTCTTGTTGCTGTGGCTCTTATGTTCTTAATTCAATCGCCGCCGCTTTCTGATATGTGCCCCAAGCCTTGGGTTATAAAAGGTTGGTTTTTGTGGGATGGGCTTAAGGACTGGCACTCCCATGTATTGTGTCACATGCATTGACCAGTTGTAATACTTTTCCCATACGGGTGCAAAGAGAAATGCTCTTTGATGAGTAGTGAGAGGTGGCCTTGTTAGGGTGTATGAGCTACCTTGCCATGAATTTTGAGCTGTTTACAGAGGAAAAGAGAACCTTGGCCTTCAGTTAGGGTGACAAACATAAAATAGTAAATTAGGATACTATGAAATATGGATGAAATATAAATGGATAGGTGGCACCGAAGGGGACTGGAGAGAGACGAATTTCGAGACAGGGTCTCCCTGTAGCCCCAGCTGTCCTGGAACTTACTCTGTAGACCAGGCTGGCCTTGAACTCACAAAGATCCGCCTGCCTCTGCCTCCCAAGTGCTAGGATTAAAGGTGTGCGCCACCATGTATGACATAGACCTTGCTTTCTGTAGACTGAAGGAGCGTCAGTGTTGAGCCCTGATTCTCACAAGTTTTGTTTTGCTGAGTTCAAGTCACAGCTGTGCCCAGTGTCTGGGAACATGCTCTCCTCAGTTGGCACCAGCACGCCAGCTTCATACTTCTGACTCTGTAAGCATAAGTGTAGCCTAAGGAAAGAAGCCTTCAGTATATCAGATTGTTCCTAAAACTGAAGTTTATTGGGTATATCATTGATGGACAAGGGAGAGAGGTAGCAAAAAAAACCAAAAAACAAAAAAAACAACAAAACTATTGGCAAATCAAGATAGGAACTTATTAAGTATTTTAAGTGTATAATATCATGTTTGATATTCATTAGGTGAGATTCTCTTTGAGTATCACTTTGAGAGAAATTATCATTTGCTTATAACTATTGTTAGCTGAAATACCCAGTGACTTGAATTACTTCAGTATTGGGCTTTGGAGGGGTGAAGGTACTAGGCTCGTATCTATTATGTTCATATTCAAGTGTTTCAAAGAACTGATGATTTAGAACTTTGAGTCATAAGATGATTTACCTAAATCCCTGTTCATACTAGCTCACCATGCCTTCTCCTATGCCCGAGTACCTGAATGTGCACTACATTGGGGAGTCGGCCTCCAGACTGCTGTTCTTATCAATGCACTGGGCACTTTCCATTCCTTCTTTCCAGGCACTAGGGTGAGTGTTTTGAAGTCCTTGAATATAAATGTCATTTTGTAACAAAAAATGTATTTAAAGAAGAAGTTTCTTTGGAGAAGATCTGTATTACAGTAGAAAAAAATAGAAAAAAAATTCTATTTATGTGACAAATCATGGCAACTAATTACTATTTTTCTCTATTGTGTATGTGTGCACATGTGAGCGTGTGTGCGTTAGTGTGTGTGTGTGTATAAAAGAGTATCCATGGTGTGTGTGCATGTGTGTGTGTGTGTGTGTGTAAAAGAGTATCCATGGTTCACAATCCAGCTAGAAGATAGTAGGCAGAGTGGACAAACCATGGCCAGCATTGCTAATGGCCATTCTTGATTGGCTGAATGTTGTAGATAGGAATGTCCTAGAACTCGGGCATCTCCAGCCCCATGGCCTATAAGATTTTTTTTTTCAATACATTTCATTTATTCATTTATTTTAACTTGATAACGTGATCTTCATCCAGGAACTTTGTAGTGTCAACAGGTCAGACAGAGCTCCTGGGTTGTCTTCGTCCCACAGCCATTATTTTGAGCATTGATGGCATTCAGGGGCTGAAATTTTCCTATACTGGTTATGTTTGATATTAGAAATGACTGTTCTCCAATCATTTGTTTCCCTCCCCCCAAAAGAAACAAAAGTTCAACCTCCAATGATCCATTTTAGAGATTTGGTCCTACAATTAAAAACTTACCTGTATTCTGTTTTGAAGCAATCAGATAAAATGGAAAGAAACCTAAGGTATAGGACGCTTGACAGACCTTCTTAGATTGCTTTAAATTAACTGGTGTATGAGAAAATGAGATGGTTCAAGGAGCTAAGCAGCCTGTCAGCAAGCTCGAGTCTACTCACCCAACCCTGTTCACCAATCTGATTTTGTAATCCTTCACTTTTCCTGGCCCATTCATTTGTTTCCCACTTGACATAACCGCCCCTTCCTATCATGGAATACTTTGAACACAACTAAGAAACATGTGATTCCATTTCTTTTCTTTTCTTTTTGGTCTTTTTGAGACAGGGTCTCACTGTAGCTCTGGCTGTCCTGGAACTCACTCTGTAGACCAGGCTGGCCTCAAACTCACAGAGAGCCGCGTGCCTCTGCCTCCCAAGTGCTAGGATTAAAGGTGTGCGCCACCACGCCCGCCATTTATTTATTTATTTATGTATGTGTATCAATGTACTGTCTGCATGCAAGTCTGTGCACCCGTGTCATGCAATGCCTCGCAGCTCAGAAGAGGGTGTCGGATTCCCCTGGAACTGGAGTTCTCCTGGAATTGGAGTTTCAGACGGTTCTTGGCCGCCATGTGGGTGCTGGGGATCGAACCTGGGTCCTCTGTAAGAGCGGTTGGCGCTCTTAACCGCTAGGCCATCTCTCCAGCCCCGTCTTTTTGAGTCAAGGTCTCTCTTTAGTCCCAGCTGGCCTGGAGCTCACTATGTAGATCAGGCTGGCCTTGAACTCACAGAGATCCTCCTGCCTCTGCCTCCCTCCCCAGTGCTGGGATTATAGGTGTGCCACCACGCCCGGCTATTGATTCCACTTCTAAAAGATGTGCTTGATACCATGTTTTGATTACTGACCAGTCAGTGACTACATAGAGTAAAAAAATTGACTTACTATGGTTTACCTTTAAATGATCTACCCTTTTGTCTCAGAATAACATTCAATTTTGAGTAATTTTTGAGTTTCTTTCCAGAAGATATTTAAATCTAATTTAAAATTCAACATGCTAAGTGTTTTTATTACTACTTGAACATGTAGTTAGATGAGCTTATAACTGATATGCTTAGACCAGAAAAGCAACCTGGAAATATTTTTTCAGTATAAACTATCAATTATTTTCAGAAAAGAAAGGAATTTGGGAGTATAATTTGAGTTCCTTGAATTAGTCACACCAGCATTGGTTTTAAGTACTTCTGTTAAATCGAGTGTGATTATCCTGGAAAAAATCAAGATGTTGAAGAAACTCAGAATAAAGCCTGAGGTTTCTGGTTATAGGATAATTAATTTTACAGTGGCAGCCACTTTTCTCTGATCTGTATTGGAAATCAGCTTCAGTGTAACAGCCACAGGATTCTTTTAATTAGAAAAGCTGTTGAGCTAACAATCAAAGCCATTAACTACTAAGTAATCTCTTATCTCTGTCTGAGTAATCTTTAAATCTCATCTATGTGTTGACCTAATCAGATAAGAACTAGGCAATAATGAGGGGGAAAATTCTGTTGTGTGGAGATAAAAGCTATTCTAAATCTGATGGGCTTGGGGGTTGTATTTTTCTGGCTGGATACAAGAGTTGCCAACAGAGCCCCAATTTTACTAAGAACATACTCAACATTAATCAGGCAGCTTTACTTCAATTGCTTGCTTAATGGATGAGAACAGTAGCTTAAAATGTTTAAACCAGGCTTTATTAGTACCATATTTGTATTTTGAAAGGCCTCTAAATTTAATAGGAATGTTGATTTTCTGTTCAATATTTAGAGGAATTAAGTTGTTTTTAAAATTCTTCTGGGGCTGGAGAGATGGCCTAGCAGTTAAGAGCGCCAACTGCTCTTGCAGACAACCTGGGTTCGATCCCCAGCACCCACATGGCAGCTGAGAACCGTCTGTAACTCCATTTCCAGGAGAACTCCAGTTCCAGGGGGAACCTGACACCCTCTTCTGACTTACGCGGCATTGCACGACACGGGTGCACAAACCTACATGCAGACAGTACATTCATATAAATTAATTAAATTAATTAATTTTTAAAATTCTTCTGCATAATTTAAGTGGCTCCTTAGACATAGTCAGTCAGGAGCCTTGTGGTTTCTTGGTCTGATTTGTGTAGAGTGTATGTGGAAGCGAGTTTTTTGTTGTTGTTTTTACACTTCTTTATTTATGCATGTATCTGTATATGAGCACACTTGTAGAGATCAGAGGACAACTTAGGAGAATCAGTTCTGTCCTTCCACCATGTGGAAGGAGCAAGCTCAGCATGTCAGGCATGGCTGCAAGCGCTTTGACCCACTAAGCTGTCTTGCTGGCCTCTTCCACCCTCATTTTTGAAGCAGACTCTCACTGTTTAGTCCAGGCTGGACTCAAACTCTCGGCAATCCCCGTCTTAAGCTTCCTGAGTACTGGAATTACAGGTATGCCTAACCCTACCTAGAGTCTTAACGTCAAAAGTTCCAGGCCACCATTAGATTTTATCAAATAATTTACATCGCTTTCAAGTAAACATTGTACTTGGAAGTTAAATATTCTATAGTACCACTAAAGCAATGTAATCTCTTCTGTAACTTGGTGGTTCAAAGACTGTAATTTGTAGGATTTATTGCCATATTACTGACTTTTTCTCTAAGGGCCAGGCCTTCAGTTCGATATCAGGGAGAGAATAATGCATTGGGTGTATCTGTATGGATACCCATGGTTGGGTTGTTGCCGGGCATGGATGACTTGGACAACTTACTGCTTTGTTGTTGTTAACACCTGTGCTGCTTTCTGGGACCTGGACAGATATTTTAAATGCATTTACCATTGCGTCTCAGATACATTGAAAATGGGTGATACAATGTGACTACAAAAGTCATTTGTTTCCTGACAGAAAGTTCTGGTGTCAGACATGCTCCCCGCACCCCAGAGTACTAGCTTCAGGTTGGGGAGTCTCGGATTTATCAAAGAGCATGGGGTTTGGGCAGCTGGCTCGAAGTCTGACTTTATTTGTATGCTGACCCCTGGTTCTCAGGAGCACAGGTCTGTGCATTCCCACATCTGTACGTTAGGAGCAGAAGCGCTTTTGCATGAGCAGGCCCAGGAGCTAAGGCGTGGGCGGGCCTGTGACACATAGCAGCATTTCCTAGAGAGCCTCTTATTAAAGGGGCTTGTCCCTCTCCTCCTGCTGCACTTTCCCAAACATTTAAACAACACAGCACCAAGATTTGGGGGACTTTTTGTTGGTCATGGTGGTAGTTGGTTTTAAGAGGGGATTGTTTGTTTTTGATACATACAGAGTCTTGCCATGTAGCTCAGGATGGCCTCAAACTCACATTGTTGCTCAGGCTGGCCTTGAACTCCTGATCATTTCACCGCAACTTCCTGAGTGCTACAATTATAGTCATATACCACCACACCTGGTTGGTGTTGTTTGTTTGTTTTGAATAAATTTAGATGGATTTTTTTTTCGTAATTGGATTCTTCTCTTAATTGTTTGACTTCTTTGGAAATAAACAAATCTGGTAGCTTATTCTCAATTGCCTCTTTAATAAAACGGTTTCCGTATTTTCCATCCTCTACACAGATCTAGCCTTTTCTCTCAGCCTTCCCAGTAACATCAAAGTAAACAAAAGGAGTAACCCAGGCTAGCTGTGATTTTATTTTTCCAGTTTTTTCTACTTTCCTGTTTTTTCACTGTATAATTACTTTGGTTAGCTAGAATCAGAGGTTAAGATGAAAACAGGTTTGCTTTTTTTGGGGGGTGGTATTTTTGAGATAGGGTCTCCCTTTAGTCCAAGCTGATCTGGAGCTCACTATGTAGACCAGGCTGGCCTTGAACTCACAGAGATCTGCCTGCCTCTGCCTCCCGAATGCTGGGATTAAAGTCATGTACCACCATGCTCAGCTTGAAAAACAGGTTTGCTTTTAACTTTTCTTCATGCTTAAAGTCATCCTAAAGTATAGAACCAAAAAGTAAAGCCTCACTTTCCAGAGGTAACTAACCCTTCTACTAAGAGCTCTGCCCTATCAGGTCTTTCTATGCCATGATTATTAAACAGCAAAATACCCTTGCACATTGGCGTGTCCTGTTCTTTCCCTTGACTGTCACATTTATATTAAGTTTGCTGTGTCACCATATGTAAATTTACTGTTTTTTCCTAATAGCTTCTGATTTCCTGGGTTCAGTGCAATTTACAGACTCATCCCTATCAGTAGGCACTTGGGCTGTTACCAGCTTTTCTTATTATATCCAGTGTGGCCAAGCACATTTTTGCCTACTTGTGTTAATGTTTCCACAAAACAGGTTCTTGTAAGTGAAATTGCTAGGTCTAATAGGTTATATATACATTATACATTTTTTAATATATATGACCAAATTGTTCCTGAAAAACATTGAGCCAATTTATGTTTATGTCAGCACTATAAGAATGTTTATTTCTGGGGCTGGAGAGATGGCCTAGCGGTTAAGAGCACCGATCGCTCTTACAGAGGACCAGGTTCAATCCCCAGCACCCACATGGCGGCCGAGAACCGTCTGAAACTCCAATTCCAGGAGAACTCCAGTTCCAGGGGAATCAGATGCCCTCTTCTGACCTCCACGGCATTGCATGACACAGGTGCACAAACTTGCATGCACACAGTACATTCATACACATACAGAAATAAATAAAATTAATTAAAAAAAAGAATGTTTATTTCCTCACATGCTTCTCAATTCTGGTTTTATCTTTCTAACAAGTAAAAAACTGTCTTGTTATATTTTTATTTTTCCTTGATTTTTAACTGAAATAGGATTTTTTTTCATGATTTTCTATGTGAAGATTTAAAAACACTGTTTTCTTTGCATTTATACCTTAGTCTCAGATCTCTTTCTTTTTCAAAATTTTATTTATTTTTATTTTTTATGTGTGTGAGTGTTAGGCCTACATGTATGTAAGTTCACCATGTTGTGCAGTGTTTGTGGAGATCAGGTGTCAGATTCCCTGGAACTGAAGTTAGCTACCATGTGGGTACTAGGATTCAAAGACTGTTGTCAGCTACCATGTGGGTACTAGGATTCAAACCCTGGTCTTCTGTAAGAATAGCCAGTGCTCTTAACCACTGAGCTGTCTCTGTAGCCCAATCTCGGGTCTAATTCAATAGCCAGTTCCTTAGAATGGCAGATCGTCTTCAAAACTAAAGTAAAAATCTCACCCAAGTAATTCCCATGAGGAAAAGTTACTTTCTATGGAAACTCTTGTTTTGTAAGACAGCATCTCGTACTGTAGTCCAGACTAGCCTGGTACTTGTTAACTCAGGCTGGGTTCAGAATCACATCAATCTTCTTACCTTAGCTTGAGAGTGCTTTGAGTGCAGGTATGAGCCACCATGCTTTTACTCTTATATTGGCCATTTTGGCCTTTGTGTCTTTTTCTCTCGTCTCTTCTCCCTTCCCCTCCCTTCCCCTCCCCTCTCCTTCCCTCCCCTCCCGTCTCCTCCCCTCCCCTCCCCTCTCCTCCCCTCTCCTCCCCTCTTGTTTTCTCTTTCTTTTTTTGAGACAGTGTCTCCCTATACTGGAATCACTATGTAGACCTGACTGGCTGTCCTCCATCTCACAGAGAGCTGCTTGCCTCTGTGTCCCAAGTGCTGACATTAAAGTTTTATGCTATCAGGCCTTGCTATGTGGTTTTTTTTTTTTTAATTTTTTTATGTGAATGTGTGTGTACTTGTATGAGTTTATGTGCACCACATTTGTGCAGTAGCCCATGGAGGCCAGAAGAGAGCATCACATCCTCTGGAACTGGAGTTTCAGGCAGTTGTGAGCCATCTTGCGGGTACTGGGAACCAAATCCATGTCTTCTGCAAAAACAGTAAGTGCCCTCTCTAATTGCTGAGCCGTCTCTCCAGCCCCATCCTTTGTGTCTTGTGTATGCTGTTCTTAATAAAATGTGTCATAAAGAGGGCTCTATCTATCTGTCTGTCTATCTCTCTATCATAACCATCATCTGTCTATCTCTCTCTGTGTAGTTAGTGTGGTCTTTTGAGAGATAGTCTCACTGTGTAACCCAAGCCATCCTTGAACCTTCTACCTCAGTCTCCCAAGTGCTAGAATTATAGTCATACACCATAACACCTAGCTAGAAGGCTATGATTCTGAATGAATGATTTCTGTTAAATGCATGAGTTATCCTAATTTTAAAAGTTTATTAAGAAGAAAAAAAAAATTTTTTTTGTCTTTTTGAAACAAGGTCTCCCTGTAGTCCCAGCTGTCCTGGAACTCATTATGTAGACCAAGCTGCCTTGAACTCACAGAGTTTCACCTACCTCTGCCTCCCGAGTGCTGGGATTATAGGTGTGCACCACCACACTAAGAAGAAAATTTTATGTATTATCATACAAGAAATTGAAAGGGAGTGGGGATCATAAAATACAATATTATGTATTGTCGTACAAAACAGCAGTTTTCTTTTTTTTTTTTTAAAAATCGTATTACATTTTTATTTTTTGTGTGTGTGGAAGGTGCATACATGGCATGGCGCCTGTGTAGAGGTCCTAGGACAACTTGGAATCGTTGGTTCTCTCCACTATGTGAGTCCAAAGGATTGTCAGTTGGTCGGGCTTGGCAGCAGGTGCCTTTACCTGCTGAGCTACCTCACCAGTCCCAGTAGCAGAATTCCTCGTGGCATTTTTTAAAAATATTTACAACGATTAGAATTTGTATAGGCAACTTTCTCTCTTTGATATTTCTTTTTTTTATTTATTATTTTTATGTGTATGAGTGTACTGTCTGCATATACTGTCGTGCAATGCCACAGAAGTCAGAAGAGGGCATTGGATTCCCCTGGAACTGGAGTTAAAGATGGTTCTTAGCCACCATGTGGGTGCTGGGAATCGAACCCGTGTCTTCTGCAAGAGCAGTCGGCGCTCTTAACCACTAAGCCATCTCTCTAGCCCCTCCTCATAGCATTTTTAAGAAGGAAATCATTTAAATAGTAGTCATTAGGATGAACATGTTTCTGATCAAGCTGTTTTTACCAATTTGAGTCTCTTTGGAATAAGGAAAGGTATCTTTGTTTTGTTTTGTTTTTTGCTTTTCTTTTTAAGTTTATTTATGTTTTTTCGCCTGCATGTATGTAAATACCCATGGATCCAGTGCCCACAGAAGCCAGAAGAGGGTGTTGGATCCCTTGGAACTAGGGTTATGGATGACTGTTAGCTGTCATGTGGGTGCTGGGAACCAAATCTGGATTCTCTGCAAGAGCAGCAGTGCTCTTAACTGCCAAGCCTTCTTTCCAGTCCCACCTATAGCTTTTTTAACTCTTGTGGGGTTTTTTTTTTGTTTTGTTTTGGTATTTTTGAGAGAAGGTCTCCCTTTAGTCCCAGCTGGCATAGAGCTTGCTTCTGTAGACCAGGCTGGCCTTGAACTCACAGAGGTACACCTACCTCTGCCTCCCGAGTGCTGGAATTAAAAGTGTGTGCCACCATGCCCAGCACTAAAGACGGTTCTTAGCTGTCATTTGGGTGCTGGGAATTGAACCCAGGTCCTCCGCAAGAGCAGTCAGTCCTCTTAACCACTGAGCCATCTCTCCAGCCTCAAACTCTGGTGTTTTTAAAGTCCTTGCTTCTGCCTATTCTGTAGTCTCCAAGTTATAAAAGGATTTGCTAATGTTTTTCTAAATGCCACGTATTTTTTAACTAAAAAAAATTTATTTTTGAGAATTTCCTACATGAGTATTGTCTTTGTATTATTTCCATCCCTCCTGGTCCTCCTCCAACTCCGTCTATGACCCCTTCCCACTCCCTTTCAATTTCTTGTCCTCTTCTTTGACTATTACTGTTAAATATACATACACATATTTATAAATATACATCTCTCTATATATTTATATAGTGCACTGGGTCATTTCATGATTCTTGTGTCTACCTGTGTTTAGGATTGCACAGGGGATAAGTTAGCCTCGCAGGAAGCTAGTTCCTGGAGAAAACTGATTCTCCCGTCCTCAGCATCCACTGATTGCCTATAGCTCTTCATCTTGAGGTGGGACCCTATAACATCTTCCCCATCCACCTTGGCATGCCAACTAGTTTTGTCATTATGCAGGTCTCAGACTACCACACTGGAAATTTCATTGGTGTGGCTTTCTTATGTCTAGAATGCATTGACCAGCAGCAGGTGTCTTGTTGCTGTGGCTCTTATGTTCTTTCGCCCCCTCTTCTGTAATGTTCCCCAAGCCTTGGGTATAAAGGTTGTTTTGTGGATGTGGGCTTAGGACTGGGCACCTCCCATTTGTTCACTGCATTTGACCAGTTGTAATACTTTCCATCTGGTGCAAAGAGATGCTTCTTTGATGAGTAGTGAGAGGTGGCCTTGTTAGGGTGTATGAGCTACCTTGCCATGAATTTTGAGCTGTTTACAGAGGAAAAGAGAACCTTGGCCTTCAGTTAGGGTGACAAACATAAAATAGTAAATTAGGATACTATGAAATATGGATGAAATATAAATGGATAGGTGGCACCGAAGGGGACTGGAGAGAGACGAATGTAGTAGATGGTAGTAAATCCTCAAGAAAGTGACTCTGAAGTTTGATATCAGACACACACCTACATCCCCACACAAGGGACCATGAGTTCCAAGCCAGACTGCTCTCCATAGCGAAACTCTTTTAAAAAGAGGACAGGAAGGAGTGGCTGAGTGATCTTTTCTAATCTTTACAAGGTCCTGGGTTCGGGGCTGGAGGGATGGCCTAGCGGTTAAGAGCGACGACCGCTCTTGCAGAGGACCCGGGTTCGATCCCCAGCACCCACATGGCGGCTGAGAACCGTCTGTGACTCCGGTTCCAGGAGAACTCCAGTTCCAGGGGAATCCGAGACCGTCTTCTGACCTCCGCGCAAAATCGCACGACACGGGCGCACGCTACATGCAGACAAATACATTCATACCAGTAAATAAATAATAAATAAATTAAAAAAAATTAAAAAAAAAAAAAAAAAAAAAAAAAAAAAAAAAAAAAAACAAGGTCCTGGGTTCAGTCCCCAGTACTACAACAAAAGAGTTCCGAGCCATAAGGTGAAGAATGAATAGGTTTATTAACTATGAAAATCGAGTCATAAAAGGACATTGGGAGAAGATAGGATACTATGCCTAAGTGCAGTCAGCACTTTTTACTGAACCTCGAATGTTGTCGTCTTCCCGTGTATTACTTTTCTCATCCCCATGACAAAGTTCCTGAAAAAACAACTTAAGGAGGAGAAGTTTAGGGTCACCGTTTAGCAGGGATGTGGTCTGTCATGGCGGGGAGTCGTGGTGGCAGAAGTGTGAGAAGGCTGTGACATCTGCAGCCTGGGAACACAGCGCATGGAACGGCACTGCCACGCTCAGGAGGGTCTCGGTCCTCAGTTAAGCCTCACTTGAAACCCCCTCCAGACACTCCCAGGGCTGTGTTTCCTACTTGATTCTAGTTGGCAATGAAGATGATCCATCTTGTCACCATTTCAAACTCACCCGTATTATCCCTTTTCCCTGGAAATCTTCTCTAGGTGTTTGGGGGGTTTTGAGGGTCTCATGTAGCTTAGGCTGGCTTCAAACCCCTGCGTAGCTGTTACGGTGTTGAACCCCTGTTCCTCTTGCCTCTGCCTCTCAGCTGCAGAGACTGCAAGCTTATTCTCCCATGCCAGGTAGATCATTTTTTGGTTGTTTTTTGTTTTTGTTTTGTTTTGTTTTAATTATATTCCAGAGCTGAGAAGACAGCTCAGCAATCAAGAGTGTGTGCCTTTCTTACATAGGATGTGATTCCCAGCAGCCACATTGGGGGGCTCACAGCCAACGAGGCCTCCAGAGCACCTACATACACACACGCACGTACGCATGCATGCACGCAGGCACACACATTATCTCCTGTCTTTCTACAAATGATCGTCTATCACTGCCTCAAAAAGTCCCCTTCCCTGAATGTCCTGTTTTCTAGCATGTCATCTTCCTTCATAGCAAGTGGAATTTTATCTGAAACGCTACATTTATGCCTCCTTTCTCAGTTTTGAAAGAGGGTCTCCCTGTACCCCAGCTGGCCTAGAACTCACTATGTAGACCAGGGTGGCCTCCATCTCACAGAGATTCTCCTGCCTCTGCGTCCATAGTGCTGGGATTAAAGGTATGTACCACCATACCCAACTTAGGTCTTCAAATTTGTTTTGTTTTGTTTTTGTTTTTTTGGTCTTTTCGAGACAGGGTCTCCCTCTAGCCCCAGTTGTCCTGGAACTCACTCTGTAGACCAGGCTGGCCTTGAACTCACAAAGATCCACCTGCCTCTGCCTCCCAAGTGCTAGGATTAAAGGCATGCGCCACCACGCCTGGCAGGTCTTCAAATTTTTAAGCAACACACAGGACTCAAAGCATCTCTGCATTTCATATGGGCTGGAGCCTCATCTAACTTCAGGTGGATAGTGATCTTAAAGCCAATGTGCTTTGACTCCTCTTTTAAATATGTCTCCTATTTTCTTGTACTGCTGAAGTTTCTTTCTTGGAAATTCAGAAAGAATTTTGACCTTACTTGCCTTGTTTCTGTAATAGAATCCTATATCTCATGTATAGGGTGACTCATCTGAAATATAGAATGGGCCATTTCTTCCACAAAACTGAGTATTTCCTAAGTAGTACTAAGTGCTCTTCAAAAAACTTATGTTCATACTTGTATTCAAGGCAAAGGAATGTGTATTTCTTACAAGAAATAATTTAATGTATTCTTTTGCTTTTTTGAAATTTTTATTTCAATGATTTCCATGAGATGGAAGGTCAAGGCTCCACCTCCTTTAGTGTAAACCCTACCTGCAATTGTTCTTACAAACTGGCTGATTGATATATAGATGGCTGGTATTGAAATTTCGAGGGCCCCCCCTTCATGGACTGCCTTCAACTGTACAAAACAGAATTATCAGGTCTGTGCAACATGGTCTTTCTAGAGTAGTTGTAATTTTTTAAGAGTAGTTGTATTTTTTAAGTGCATGGATCAATTGTAAAGTTTATAGTTTACTTTAATAAAAGCTGATTTATCATTTTGTTTCTGTTTTTACCAGGCAAGAAAACAGCATATCATTAGTCAGAGCGTACTGGAATGAGCTCTTTACTCTTGGTCTTGCCCAGTGCTGGCAAGTGATGAATGTGGCAACTATATTAGCAACATTTGTCAATTGTCTTCACAGTAGCCTTCAACAAGGTAAAAAGCATTTTATTTATTTCTTTGTCCAGGATCTAGGAGGACCATGAGTTTTTTAAAATGTTATGACCAAAGTTAGATATTCTGATGATTATATTAATGTTTTGGGTATCAATACCTTTTTAAAATAATTTTTACATTTTGATAAGTCTGTTATCATTTGAAATTTTTTTTTTTTTTCTTTTTGGTCTTTTTTTTGAGACAGGATCTCCCTGTAGTCCCAGCTGGCCTGGAATTCACCATGTAGATCAGGCTGGCCTTGAACTCACAGAGATCTACTTGCATCTGCCTCCTGAAATCTAGTAGATTTTAAGTCTGCAGGGCTTCAGTAATCTAGTTTCATTTGCCAGAACAGAATACCTGAGACTGGGTTATTTATAAAGGAAGGTTTATTTTATGTTGTCTCCTAGTTCTGGAGGTGTAAGAGCCTGGCGCCCACATCTGCTCAGCTTCCAGTGAGACGTCATAGTAGAAAAGCAGGAAGACAGACAGGTGTCTCCAGAGGAGACAGGACATGTGCTTCGAGAGGGCCAAGGAGTCACTGTTAACAACCCACCTTTCCAAGAATGAGTCTACTCTTATAAGAAAAACATTAATCCATCCCTCTTGCAAGATTCACCTTCCATCTTTACCTTACCAAACAAATTGCAACATGAATTTTGGCAGGAACATACCATATCCAGACCATAGCATAACTATTGCTAGCCAGCCTGGTGAACTTTTATACTTTTGATTAGGAACCTAAAAATCTAAAAAGATAGATAACCAAATATTTAAGTATGTGGACTTGTCTCCAATTTTAGAACTGTCTTCCTTCATTATAAACCTTAGTATGACATGATAGCCTGGTTTTTAATTAATTCTTTAGAGTGTATTTTGTCACCTAAAGAGAACTGAAGCATGCTGGGCATGGTGGCACATGCTGGAATCCCACTCCTGGGAGACTGATCCAGGAAGGTCCTAAGTTCAAAGCCAGACCCTGCCTCAAAAATTTTTTAAGAGAAAGAACTGAAAAGCTGTGGAATCCTTTCTTTTTTCTTTTCCATGTGCCTCATTCATTTGCGGAGACAGGCAATTACTGATTTATAAACACTTACCTTTAAAATGGCATGTCACTGATTAAAATGCTGTTGCCTTTGAGCGACATTAGTCACTGTTTCCAGTTCCTTAGCACATTTCATTTTCCTTTAAAAAAAAATTTTTTTTTTTTTGTATTTTGGGTTAATGGTTAGATTTTTGGAGACAACATCTCACTATGACCTTGAGGTCCAGCATCCTACTGTACCCCACTGCCCCACCCCAAGTACTGGGATGGTGAGGATATGCTGCTCAGCATTCTAGGCAGTGGCTCTTATTCTAGTTCTTTCTATCATCTATCTATCTATCTATCTATCTATCTATCTATCTATCTATCTATCTTTATTTATTTATTTATTTATTTATTTATTTATTTATTTATTTATTGACAGGGTCTCCCTGTAGCTCTGGCTGTCCTGGAACTCACTATGTAGACCAGGCTGGCCTTGAACTCACAAAGATCTGCCTACCTCTGTCTCCCAAGTACTAGGATTAAAGGCGTGCCCCATCACACCCAGCCTCTATTTCTTTCCTCTTTTTGTTGTTGTTTGAGACAGGGGACAGGGTCACCCTGTAGTCGCAGCTCATCTAGAAGTCAGTGTGGCTTAGGCTAGCCTTCGGCTAACAACGATCTCCCTGCTGCTGTTGCCCAGGTACTATGCTTACAGGTGTGCACCTAGCAGTAGCTAGCCTGGAACTCACTTTGTAGATAAGGCTTGTCAATCTCACAGAGATCCATCTGCCTCTGCCAGGTGCTGGGATTAAAGGCATGCACTAACCCACCTAATTTCTAGTTTTTAAAATTGATAAATGGTTTTGCTTATTATTAATTTTTCCAAAGAATGTAAGCTTAAATAAACCATGTTACAAAATTTGAGTCTTTTGTACTTTGTCTTTTTTTTTTTTTTTTTTTTTNNCCGCGCTTTTTTTTCTTTTTTTTTGGGGGGGGGGGGGAGATAGGGTCTCTTGTAGCCCAGACTATCCTCAAACTCCCCAAGTACTGAAGATGAACTTGAACTCCGATCTTCCTCCCTCCACCTCCCCAAGTGTTAAGCTTACAGGTGTGCACCAACTCACCAGGTTTTATGCAATGCTGGGGATCAAATCTACAACTTCCTGAATACTAGACAAGTACTCTACTAACTGAGCTACATCCATGCCCATCTTTTGTACTTTGATTGGCCATTTTTTCCAGATGGATACCTCTGTGTCTTCTTGTCTGTGTATCTTAAAAGGAAACATTGCATTTGGGGTTTCACTACTATATTTTTCTTGAATGGAAGGCAATTTGCTAACGTCATTTTATAATGGCCGAGCTTCTGAATTTTAATTTAGAGATGGTTAGAGTCAATGTTGAAGAGAATGTTCCTGAGAAGGAAATGCATTGGATGAAAATGGTCAGACATTTGAGATGAAAATGAAAAGTGTCTGTTTGTTTTTTAAAGATAAAATGTCACCAGAAAGGAGAAAATTATTGATGGAGCACATCTTCAAACTACAGGAGTTCTGTAACAGCATGGTTAAGCTATGCATTGATGGGCATGAGTATGCCTACCTGAAGGCAATTGTACTCTTCAGTCCAGGTAATAAGTGTTCACTTCTTTGATTTTTGTTTGTTATTTATTCCTTTTTGCTGTTGTGAAGTAGGCTAATGCTCTCTATGTAGGCCAGGCTTGCCCAGTATTCTTGGCAGTCCTCCTTCCTTCATTTCCCTGAGATTACAGGGAATGTCCAGCGCATTCACATCTGAGTAAAGTAGAATGTCTGAGGATGTATAGAAATTAGAGCCCTGGGGCTGGAGAGATGGCCTAGCGGTTAAGAGCGCTGACTGCTCTTGCAGAGGACCCGGGTTCAATCCCCAGCACCCACATGGCGGCTGAGAACTGTCTTTAACTCCACTTCCAGGGGAATCCGACACCCTCTTCTGACCTCCGTGGCATTGCACAACACGGGTGCACAGACCTGCATGCAGACAGTACATTCATACACATAAAGAATAAATAAAATTAAAAAAAAGAAATTAGAGCCCTCACACACTGCAGGCAGCAATGCCAAATGGCACAGATCCTTAGGAAGAGTTTAGTTTGCTGGGCGTGGTGGCTCATGCCCTTAATCCTAGCACTTGGGAGGCAGAGGCAGGCAGATCTATGTGAGTTCAAGGCCAGCCTGGTCTACAGAGTGAGTTCCAGGCCAGCTGGGGCTACAAGGAGACCCTGTCTCAAAACAACAACAACAAAAAAGTTTAGCCATTTTTCTTCTTTTTTTGTTTTTTGAGTTTTAAAGGAGGGTTTAATTTAATTAAGATGCCAGGCCAAGACTCAGCTCCAGAGGAATGTGGCCTCAAGGAACAGGTTACATAGTCTTTTATAAGTACAACAGCCAATCAGAGTTTAACTCAACAGGTAAAGTTACCAATCAAAGGGAAGCATGTGAAGCATGCAAACAATCATTACTAGAATGACTCGGGGAAAATGGAACTTAATGGTATCTGGGAGCACTATCCCAGAGTTTTCATAATCCATTATTTCATTCCCCCTGTTGTTGTGAGATCTTCAAATCCTTAAAGGAAGTTCATAAGAGCTGACCTCAGTAGGAGTCTCTGAGGTGAAATGATCTCTGCTAGGGAGGGAGTTGTATTGGGTCCTTAGCACCATGAGTTTAATGGAATTTACCCACTGGTTAATAAATCTTAACAAGTGAGTTAAGGATGCATGGGCCACAAGTCATGATAGTTAAGTTTACTGGAAGATCCAGGAAGTCTTCAGCTCTCAGCTGAGAACGAAACTGGCTCTTTGGGGGGTCTTGGCCCTAAACTGCCTAGCCAGTTTTTAGCTCCTATTTTAATCACATTACCATCTGAGGAGGTCACCCCAGTTGCCAAGAGGGAATCAGGATGCTGACTGCTCTGACTTCTTCCATGCTGGAAAGGGGCGTAGGATGTGGTAACTGGGGTACCCCTGCTCAGTGGATCTATCTAAAAGACCCCCAAAAGTATAACTATAGAGAGAACAAAGTCCTTTACTGGTACCTGTGACGGAGAAGTGAAGGCAAGTGTAGTTAGGTACATTTTCTAAGCAGGGAACCAGGAGAAGTAAGAACAGGTTGAATTAAATGTCCAGCCTAAAAGTCCATTAGAATTTCTCAATGAGGGGTTCCAAAGCATCCATTTATTCGGTTTCTCCTTTTGTTCATCTGGCCATGGTGTCTGGACTCAGGATCTGCTTTTGAGGCATTCTGATAGTCACTGTGTGAGTTTCTCCTTAGGTAGTTGTGGAAGACAGGAAATAAGCTGATAAGGATTATCAAGCCCATCCAAACTGTCTTCTTCTGGACTGCATGCAGCTGGTTCAGGAAGGTAGAACCTAGCTCCTTTAAATCTGGAAAAAGGTGGATCCCTTTCTTCTTCTGCAGCCACTAATGAGGGTTACCTCTAAATCTCAGTGGAACCTCCAAATATTGTAAAGTCGCAGCGGAGAGACCACTCACTTAACCACGTGGAGTTTTAAAGGAGGGTTTAATTTAATTATGATGCCGGGGCCACACTCAACTCGGGA
>VZQC01009253.1:2057920-2077920 GCA_009823505.1 Rhizomys pruinosus | reverse complement strand
GTGGATTTTAAGGATTTTAGAACTGAATATGAAAGTGAAGGTTAGAAAAGCAGTGAAATGTCATAAACCTGTATTTCTAGAGATCATTCTTGGTGTTCTTAGTTATACGTCATTAAATTTTGGAACGCAAGACGGTCACTGCTGTGTAAGTGGTTATATGCTCAGCATTAGAATTACAGTGATACAAATGAGATAATTAAATTTTTTGTACTGTTTCTTATACTGTTTCACATGTGGCTGAGATGTGGCTCACTGTAGTGCTAGGCGATGTTTCCCCAGTTAATAACATGTGCCTCTGTTTTTACTCATCCACTTTACTCTTTTTGTGGTGTTGCAGATAGAACCCAGGAACTTGTATACCACAGGCAAATGCTCTACCACTGAGCCATACCTCCAGCTCATGTGTTTCCATTTTAGCCCAGCCAGTTTGCCAAGTTTATTTTCTTTAGGTACAAATTGAAAAGTTAGGCATAAATTGATGAAGTTCTTTAAATATTTCTGTTTTGTTTAAGTAGATTATTTCACACTTCTGCATCATGAATTCTCTGATACAGATAAAAATGTTTATGTTTCATAATTTTTTAATTTTTTAATTTTATTTTTTGTATGTGTATGAATGTACTGTCTGCATGTAGGTTTGTGCACCCTTGTCCTGCATGCCTTGGAGGTCAGAAGAGGGCGTCAGATTCCCCCGGAACTGGAGTTAAAGACGGTTCTCAGCTGCCATGTTGGTGCTGGGGATTGAACCCGGGTCCTCTGCAAGAGCAGTCGGCGCTCTTAAACGCTAAGCCATCTCTCCAGCCCTGTTTCATAATTTTATAAATACATTTCTTTTGGTCTTTTTGAGACAGGGTCTCCCTATAGTTCCAGCTGGCCTGGAACTCTCTATGCAGACCAGACTGGCCTTGAACTCACACAGATCTGCCTGCCTCTGCCTCCCAAGTGCTGGGATTAAAGGAGTGTGCCACCATGCCCAGGCATAAATACATTTTTACTTTTCAATGTTTTGGAAGTCCTCATAAAAGTATTATATAGAATGTAATCTCCAAATATTTTGTGGATTTAAAATGCTTTTTTAAGGAAGCTAAGTCTTTTTGGTCATTTGCTGATGTTATAAGCAAAATGGCTGCTGGGTGTGGTGGGCCTTTAATCTTCGCACTCTGGAGGCAGAAGTAGAAGTTATCTCTGTGAGATCAAGGCCAGCCTGGTCTACATAGTGAGTTTTATGCCAGTCAGGACTACAAGAAGAGAAAAAAAAAAGTGAAAAATCCATTTTGTTACTATTGAGAGAAAAGTATTTTGGCAACACCTGGTGTCATTTTTTATTGGGTGTTATAATATAGTTACTAGTGTCTATACTACAGTTGTTGGTGCATGGTGGGGGTGTGTTCCGTAAATCCTCCTGGCGGAGGAGCACAGCACTGGATATAGGTCTTTTTGAGAGAACTGGTTCTTCTTCCCTCCTCTCTAGCTACACCTTCCATGTCATGCTAAATGAGCATTTGGAACTCTAGGGTAACAGTACATTCTATGTTTCAGATCATCCAGGCCTGGAAAACATGGAACAGATTGAGAAATTTCAGGAAAAGGCTTATGTGGAATTCCAAGATTACATAACCAGAACATATCCAGATGACACCTACAGGTATCTAAGTTAAACATTACTTAACAATAGGTTAAAGATTTTGTTTATTTGTTTATTTGTTTTGGTTTTGGGGTTTGGTGAAGTTTGTTTGAGACAGGATCTCCTGTAACTTAGGCTGGTTTTGAACTCACTATGTAGTCAAGGGTGACCTTCAACTCCTGATGCCCCTGCCTCTGCTCTAGAGTGCTAGGGTTATAGGCATGTGACACTAGGCCTTCCCTAAAAGCTTTTTTAGTGAATCTCTTCCTCTTTTCAGGTGGGGACTGGTTAGAGACATGGTCTATTTACCTTTCTCTGCCTCCCAACTGCTGAGATTAAAGGCATACACCCCCACACTGAGTTCTTTCATTATTTTCTATTCTAAGAGTAATTAAATATTCATCCAGCCTTGACCTTTGAAATAGCTAATGCTGCTGAAAGCAGAGTGTGGCTGTGGATGGAGCTTAGAGTTCAAGTGCTTGTTTGGCGTGTGTGAGCCCCTGGGTCCAGTTCTCAGCATCACCAAAATAAGAAATAAGAAGTAGAGTCTGGGGCATTAGTTTAGTGGCAGCACACACTGTTAGCCTGTGCAAGCCCTAAATTCCATCCCTAGCAGCAGAGGGGAGGAAAACAACAGTGTGTCGGTGCCAGGTGCTACATGTAATAGCTAATGAGCGCTCACATTTTATACAGTTGAAGGGAGGGTGAGTTGCTCAAGGATCCACACTGCTTGGCAGAGCCTGACTTTGAGCCCAGGGAGTTCAGTTGTAGAGCCCCAAATCTTCCAGTGAATTAATGAATTTTATAAAATAAAAAAGAAAAGCCGGGCGTGGTGGCGAACGCCTTTAATCCTAGCACTTGGGAGGTAGAGGCAGGTGGATCTCTGTGAGTTCAAGGCCAGCGTGGTCTACAGAGTGAGTTCCAGGCCAGCTGGGCTACAGGGAGACCCTGTCTCGAAAAGACCAAAAAAAAAAAAATAAATAAATAAATAAATAAAATAAATAAAATAAAAAAGAAAAGGAAAGAATGAATTAAACACTATTAAACTGGTATGTTTAATTAACTTTAAAATATGGCTTATGATAATTCTTCCAAGTTATTTCTTGCCTTAGCAGTGATTTTTTTAGGATAGAAGGGAATCTTTTTTCTTTCTTTTGTAGTATAATATAACAGAAAGCCGTTGAAACACTACATACTAACACAGACAATACAGTACACAACTGGAGCTGGGGGTCAATGAGAAAAACAAGGCAGAGGCCAGAGGCCTACATCATGAGCTTCCTCTAGACTGCTGAAAGGACTGGATCTCCGGCTTTAGCTAGGAGCCTTCTTGATGGTGACAGAACCTACAGGCCTGTCCTAGGGCCTGCTTGGTGCGCACTAACACATGGGGACGTGCTTGTCTCACATAGCAGCAGGAGGTGTGGATGACTTCCAAGGGCTCAGTGTCTCCACAATCACAGTGAACTCAGAGATCCCCTGCTGAGTGTGTGGCAGCCTCGCTGACTCCTTTCCCAAGCTGCTTGTCGTTACATGACGGCTGAATAAGATCTAATAGTTTCTTGGTGAGGTGGGCATCTGCTAGGGAATAGGTCTTTCAGTTAATGTAAGTCTCCATCGTGGCTGCTACAGTCTCCTGGCCTTGGTGTGATCCTACAACAGCCACCTTACAAAGGCCAGAATGCTGCCTTTTCTTTCCTTTTTTTAAATAATAATAATAATAATAATAATAATAATAATAATAAATAGCCACTCATCTCTGGAGAAGGGACAGCATAATAACATGATTAAGCATTCAGCTGTCTGAGCCAGAGTACTGGGGTCTGCTTCTAGGTGCATAATCTTGGGCAAGTATTTTAACTCCTTTTTTCATTTGTTTGTTCTTTGAGGCGTGATCAAATTCACTGTCCTCCTGCTTTAGCCTCCCGAGCACTGGGATGATAAGCACAGGACACTAGACCTGCTGGATTTAGTGTCTTTCTGTTTGCGTATGATAATAGTATCCACTTTTCACAGTTCTAGGCTTCCTTCTCCATGGCTTCAGTTACTTGTGGTCAACCTTGGCCCCAAAATATTAAATGGAGAGTTCCAGAAATTATTCACAAGTTCTAAGTTGCATGCTACACTGATTAGCATGCTGAAATCTCACATTCTCCCATGCGTGTGAATCACCCCTTGTTCAGCACATCAGCACCGTAGCTGGCTACCCTGCCCTTAGTAGCCATCTTGGTTATCAGTCGTTGCACTCTCCAATTTTTTTTTCCAAGTAACTCTTACTTTACTTAATAATGACCCCAAAGCACAAGAGTGAGGAGACTTCAAGTTTATTATAGTCTGCTCTTCTATTATTGTTGTTAGTCTTACCTTATACCTCATATGTAGAAATCTTATCTTAAAATATATAGGTATAGGAAAAATCCAGTATGTATAAAGCTTATAAAGCATATTACCTATGGTTTCAGGAATCTGCTGGCATCTTGGAACTTATCCTCCACAGACATGTGGGTGGGGTGAGGGAGAACTACTGTATTATAAGGATTAATAAGTTAATATATGTAAAGTGCTTAAAACCATGCCTATTACATAGTAAGGACTATATGAGTATATTTATTCATAATAAACACTGTTAGTTTAGTATAGTTCAACTAGTAAAAGAGCATTGTAGGGGCTGAGGCTATAGCTCAATTGGTGGAACATTTACCTAGCATGTACTAAGCCCTGACTTTGAACCCTGGCACCGTATAAACCAAGTATGGTAGCATATCTATGTAGGCCTAGCTCTTGGGAGGTGGAAGCAGGGAAATCAAGTATTCAAGGTCATCCTCAGCTACATAGAGAGTTTAAGGCCAGCCCGGCCTATATGATCATGTCTCAAAAATAAAAGAATATTGTACATAATAATGCTTTTTAGGTACTGAGTAATATCTATTCATAAGCCAGTTACATGAAGAAAATCATCCTTGGTTTATTTTAGTAATTTTTCAACCCGCCTCTTAACTGTGAATCCACCTCAGCTGGTGGGAACAAACAGGAACTGAGTATTTGGAGAATAGAGTCCTTTTAAAGCTTTGGAAAAGAAAAAACGATATATGTATAACAGTGTTTTTTTTTTTTTTTTCGAATGATAATATTTGTTGTGATCTTCAATTTCTTAAACTTTCAGAACTTGTTTTATGTCTCTCATTATCTCATTATGCAAATGAATGAATCCTTCAAATGTTTCATTCTTTTTTGTTTGTTTGTTTTTGGTTTTTTCGAGACAGGGTCTCCCTGTAGCCACAGCTGTCCTGGAATTCACTCTGTAGACCAGGCTGGTCTTGAACTCACAGAGATCCGCCTGCCTCTGCCTCCCAAGTGCCAGGATTAAAGGCGTGCGCCATCACACCCGGCAACAGGCTGCTCTCTTAGGTTACCAGTCGGTACTTTGGATAGTCTGTGGAACTCTCAGTTTTTCACCTTTCTGCCTATTAAAAATCTTTGTTTCAAATTAAATACTTAAACATCCTTCAATTTAAAGTGCACTTTCACACAGCTATTATCCTACTTTTATTTTTTTATTTTATTTTTTTTTAGAAAATGGTTTCTTTTTTTATTAAATTTTTAAAATTTTATTTATTTTCGTATGTGTATGAATGTACTGTCTGCATGTAGGTTAGTGCACCCGTGTTGTGCTGTGGAGGTCAGAAGAGGGCGTCGGATTCCCCTGGAACTGGAGTTAAAGACGGTTTTCAGCCTCCATGTGGGTGCTGGGGATTGAACCCGGGTCCTCTGCAAGAGCAGTCGGCGCTCTTAACCGCTAGGCCATCTCTCCAGCCCCTGATCCTACCTTTACAACCCTTACTTCTTACATAGGAATTAACGAGAATCATTCACTTATCATACCAGCTCTGGGAAAGGCAGGGAGTGACATAAATGCAGTCTTATCATAACTGTGGGGCAGCTGAATCACAGTTTATTTATTTATTTATTTATTTATTTATTTATTTATTTTAATTTTATTTATTTTTCGTATGTGTATGAATGTACTGCCTGCTTGCAGGTCTGTGCACCCATGTCGTGCAATGCCGCAGAGGTCAGAAGAGGGTGTTGGATTCCCCTGGGACAGGAGTTAAAGACAGTTCTCAGCTGCCATGTGGGTGCTGGGGATCGAACCTGGGTCCTCTGCATGGGCAGTCGGCATTCTTAACCACTAGGCCATCTCTCCAGCCCCTGAATCACAGTTTAAACCCAGCTACCTTTCTCCATATCTGCACTCTTGATAATAGCATCCGTTGCCTCTTGTATCATTCCTAGTAATGTTTTTGCAGAAGAAAACATTTATTGGGCCTCATGTGTTCTAATAACACAGAACCTTGCTGTCCTTACCATACTTTCCTCCCAGGTCTCTCTCAGATTTACAGCCCATTTCCCCTTCCCCTTTCTGGTTTCAGGTTATCTAGATTACTACTCAGATTGCCAGCTTTGAGACTGATGAATGCCACCATCACTGAAGAGTTGTTCTTCAAAGGCCTCATTGGGAATGTACGAATTGACAGTGTTATCCCACATATTTTAAAAATGGAGCCTGCAGATTACAACTCTCAAATAATTGGTCACAGCCTTTGAAAAATGAGATCACAGTGCTATAAACTCCATTTATTTTTCCTTCTTGGGAAACAAGAAGACACCAAATCTAACTGATTACTTGCAGGGCATCTGGAAATGTTGACTTTAAAGAATAACCAAAATTCAAGGTATTTTTCTTTTGGTTTCCTTAAGAAGAATCTTTTTCAAGTGACTGGGCAGGCATCAGGAATGAGATTTCCCTGCCTTTCCTGTGTAAATGAATATGAAATGGTATGGATTTATTCTTGGTGAAGATGGCACCTAAAACTGTCTCCTCTCGACCATCTACACTTTCTCATTCTATTTTATAAAACAAATAAATTAGTCTTTTTTTCCTGAATTGTGTTCCATTTATATTTTATTTCATTTGAGCTAGTACACCATCATGACCAATACACCTAAGCAGGAACTCCTTCTATTTTATCCTTCCATGATGTAATCATTTTGATTACCATGTCAAAAGATTATTTTATGCTCAATGATATAATGATAATATTAGAACTATAGGAAATATATATATAAATATATGCTATATATTTTTGGCTTTTATAAGCATCAAGGTACCTTTAGCAGAGACCACTCTCATTGCTGGCAGTGAGACAAGGGCCACTTGTGATTTTCAGTGTTGTATATTATTACTAGTTAGAAGCACTTTTTATTTATGTGGCAGAAAATTGGTTTTGAAAATAGATGAGGAATCTTGTTTTAATACTTTGGGTTTACCGTGTTTTAAACATAGTATAGACTGAGCCCAGAATGTTTCAGTATTTTAGACCAGGTATTAAAATTGTTGCTCTTGCATTCCACAGAAAGCTTCTCTGATCTGGGTTACAGCTTCTTAACCCTGCCTGGGTTTTAGACATTTGTATTAGGCCATTCAAAACACTCACCCACTGTTGTTAAGTAATGGAATTATCATAGCAAATCTGTTTTCAAGATGAGCTAATAATTAATTTAAAGGAATTGATTTTTTTTTTTTTTTTTTTTTTTTTGAGACAGTCCCTTTTAGTCCCAGCTGGCCTGGAGCTCACTATATAGACCAGGCTGGCCTTGAACTCACAGAGAGAGATCCATTTGCCTTTGCCTCCCAAGTGCTGAGATTACAGGTGTGCGTCACCATGCCTGGTGGAATTGATCATTTTTTTAAAGATAAAACAATATGCACTGGTTTGTTTTTTTTCTTTTGCCACCGTAAAGTGGAGGAGGGCTGCTGTAACTGTGTGAGGGACAGCCTGAAGCCTCGTTACTGCTACAACTGAAGCATTTTAGATGCATCAGTCATCCACATTAATATGACAAAAAGCCTATCATTGTTGAACATCTTTTTGCTTTGATTTCATAATGAATTCTTTTGGTGATCTACTCATCACTTTGTTGATTGGTTTTGTTTTCTCTGTTTTATTTTGCTTTGCATTGTTTTTGAGACAGGGTCTTGCTCTGTAGCCCAAGCTGGCCTCAAATTTACAGTAATCTTCCAGCTTCTGCCTCCCAAGTGCTGGAATTACAGGCTTGCACTACATCCTGCTATTTGTTGATTTTTAAAACACAAAATGGAGATTTCATTGCAGTCAGAGTACATTTTTTTTTAATAAAGATGTTTGCTGAAATTTTTCTAGGGTGGATTTTACTAATTAATTTATAGTAACAAAAATGTTAAAAGTATAATCTTGCAAACTTTACCAACTTACTGACGGAACTTTTTCCCTATTTAAATTTGTGAACAGCTTTGCTTATAATTAACTACTGGGAAAAGCTACATAGAGCATAAAATGCTCAAATGGAAAATTTCAGTAAGGCATGTCCAGCCTGTAGCCTAACACGTTTGTAGATGACAATGTCATATCACAATGTCAAAAGATTGGATACCTCTGCTACCTTTATAAACCCAAGATAGTAAGCCAAGGATTCAGAAAAATAATCCTTTAAAGCAATGTATTAATGGTCAATTAAGATGTTTCTTTGACATGTTTTTCCTGATTACCTTTGTAGTTATATTTGGAAGTGTTTTTAAACTGTATTAAAATGTGACTTACATTACAAATCTTCGCATTCTGCCAATGTGCTTTATTTCAGTGACTTTCTATTCATTGTTTGGATCTTTTTCATGTCCCGGGGAAGGGAAAGTAGCCCAGTGGTAGACCATGTGCTTGGCATTGCAAGGCTCTGGATTCAATCTCAAGCACCAAAAAGAAATCATGTCATCATTTAAGAGCAAAAAATAAGGGCCCAATGGGGTGGCTCAGTGAGTCAAAGCTGTTGGTATGAAAACCCAGCAGCCTGAGTTCAATCCCTGGAACCATGCAAGGGTGGACAGAGAGAACTAACTCCTCAAAGCCTGAACTTCACCTGCACACCATGGCTTACACATGTGTGTGCATGTGTTGAAATGCACACATAAACAACAAATAAATAAATAATAGGGGCTGGAGAGACGGCTCAGCAGTTAAGAGTGCTGACTGCTCTTGCAGAGGACCCAGGTTCGATTCCCAGCACCCACATGGTGGCTAAGAACCATCTTAACTCCAGTTCCAGGGGAATCTGACACCCTCTTCTAACCTCCACGTTTGCACCTGACACAGGTGCACCTACCTACATTCAGGCAGTACACTCATACATATAAGAAGAAATAAATAAATATTTTAAATAAATAATACAATCTAGTAAATAAAAATAGCCTGAGTACCCATTGACAAGATAAGAGATGCATGAATTGTGGCATAGACACCCTATGGTCACACTAACACTACAAAGTATTAAAGTGTCAAAATGGATGAATACTAAAAATACATGATAAAAACATATGCAAAGACTATAATTTGACCAGCTTTTTTGAAAAAAGGCAAGTCTTTTTCTGTTCCATATGTGGTAAAAACTAATGTTCAAAAAGCATGTGAATTCAGAATAAGTGTAGATAATGGTTACTTTTAGAGCTGTAGGAGGAAGGTGCAAATGGAGAAGGATGTACCAGGAGCTTGAAAGCTATTGGTAGTGTTTTAAGTACCAGTTGCTTTGTAATGAGCCACCCCAGACTTACCAGTTTAGACATTTATTTGCTCATGAATCTACAACATGGACAGAGCTTGGAACGGACAATAAGAGGGCTCCATTTGGCTGGAGCAAGATTCACACAAAAGCAGAGATGTTAATCTTTACAGTCACTCACATGTCTGAAGTTGTTAGTTGTGATTGTCTGGGACTTCCAGCGGGACTAAAGCCAGGGCATGGAATAGTCCCTCTGTTTTGTTCCTCACATTTAATGGCTGAGTTGATGGAGCTCCTTACCAATAAGAGTCAGAGTTGATAGAGCCATGTGAAAGCCATCTCACCTTTTCTTACCAGCTATTGGAAGTCCCCCTATTTGTCTTCTGCTGCATTCTAGTCTTCAGAGAAACCATAAAGACCTGCACAGTTTCTAAGGAAGGAGAAAGACTCTCCACCTCTTAAGGAAGTGACCAGCATCAGGAAGAACATGTGAAACTGTTAATATTTCAGCTGTTGAGCAGAAGATGTTGTGTCTCAGTTTCACAGAATAAATGGCTGGAGAGATGGCTTAGTGGTTAAGAGCACTGGCTGGGTTTCAGAGGACCTGGGTTCAGTTCCAGCACCCACATGGCAGCTGACAGCTGTCCATAATTCCAGTTCCAGGGGATCTGGTGCCATCTTCTGGCCTCCATGAGTATTGCACACATGTGGTGCCCTTGTACCCACACAAAAAACACCTAATAAAAATAAATTTTGAAAATTTAGAGCCCTGAATAAGAGAAAGGTTTGTACAAACAAACATATGGAACAGGACATGGCTTTTGTTTAATGGGATTGTTTATAAATTGCTACATGAGAAATTTTAAGAGCAGTTTTAACAAGTGCATCATTTGGGGTTGAAAGATATAAATAGTACAAAATTTAAACAGGCCTTTGGACCTTCAGAGCTCTACTGGTGGGAAGAGAGCCAAGGAACTCCTCTACTGTAGACATGGCCTCATTTTGTGGGGAATGAAGGGCGATTTCCTGTGTCTGCTGGGGGAAATGAGAGCATGCACCCATGGACTATGAGATGTTTCTCTTACCTGGCTTCACAAACCAAGCTCCTTTATCAACCCAAGTTTGGTTCCCAACACCCATGCTAGGTCCCTGACAACCACCTGTAATTCCAGCTGCAGGGGATACGATGCCTACTTCTGGCATGCACAGACATCTGCACTCATGTGCACATACCTATACACAAGATACACATGCATACACATAAGTAAGCATGTTTTTATTTTTATTTGTAATACCTATTTTTATCCTATGTATATGAGTATTTTACCTGCATATATATAAATGATATTCTCATGCAATGTCCACAGAGGCCAGAAGTGGGCTTCATATCCCATGCAGTTATGGGTCTTCATTAGCCATGTGGGTGCTGGGAAATGAACCTGGGTCCTCCGGATGAGCAACCAGTGCTCTTAATCACTGAGCCATCTCTCTTGCCTTTAAACATATCTTCAAGCAGTTAAAAGATGACCAGACATTTCTCCAGGAAGATACACAAATGCTCAGCAAGAATACACAAGGGTGTTCAAGGTCACGGATCATCAGGTAAGTGCAAATCAAAACTATACATATTACCTTACATCCCTTAGGATGGCCACTACTACAAAAACAAGAAGCTGGGTATGATGGCATATGTCTTTAACCCCAGCACAGGCAAAGGAGGTCAGATGTCTGCGAGTTTAAGGCCAGCCTGGTCTACATAGTGAGTTCCAGGCCAGCCAGAGTTTATATATATATGGAAGACCCTGTCTCAGATTAAATAAAATAATAAAACAATAAGATAAAATGAACAAAAATCACAAAGGAGGGGCCAGCTAGGCAGATGGCTAAGCAGGTGGAGGTGCTTGTCACCAACACTGATGATCTGGATCTAGTCCACAGAACCTGTATGATGGAGGGAGAGAACTGATTCCCACAAGTTGCACACCATGACATACTTCTATACATACGTGTGCATGTACATATCTGCACACATAAATACATATAAAGAATTTTTTTCAACAAATGAACAGAAATATTGGAAATAAGTGGTGAGAATATAAAAAAAAATTGGAATCCTGGGCATCGTTAGTGGGACAATCAAACAGTGTAACCACTACGAGAAGCCATGTGATGATTCTTTTAAATGTTACAATTGTCCTATTATTCAGAAGTCCCACTTCTGGATATATATCCAAATGAATAGGAAACAGGATATCGGATATTTGCACACCCATGTCCATTGAAGCATTATTCACAATAGACAAGAGGTGAAAACAACCCAAGTTACTGTGAATAAATGAATGCCTAGAGAAAAGATACCTAAAAGGAAATATTATTAAGCCTTTAAAAGATGATCATGGGAGACTTAGAAGATGAATCAGTGGTAAGGTGCTTGCTGTTCAAGCGTGATGACCTGAGTTTGGAGTTCCAGAACCCGCATAAAAGCCGAGTATGGCACTGTGCACCTGTAACCTAGCGCTAGGACAGGGACTTCAGATGGAGACAAGAACATCCAGAGGGCTCGCTGCCAGCCAGGCTCGAACAAACGGCCAGCTTGAGATTCAGTGAGAGATACTGTCTCGAAAAATAATGCGGGATTGATGGAGGAAAATATTCAACATTAACCCCTTGCCTTCGCACATGCACAACAAATGTACTGGTGTGTATACCGCACATTTATATGCGCATATACACACACACAGAAACACATACAGAGGAAAGATGATCCCATACTATAATGCAAATATTGTTGATGTTTTTGCTGAGTGAAATAAACCAGTTATGAAAAGGTTTTTTTTCTAAGAAGAATGACCTTATATCCTTTGCAGAAAAATGGATGCAACTGGAAAAATCATATTTAATGAATTAAGCCATTCTCGAGATAAATATTTCATGGTTTTGTTCATTTGTGGATCCCAGGCACTACAAATACATAAGATTAGATATGTACAGATAACATGAGAGTAGAAGTGAAACTGTCAGACAATAGAGACTAATGGGAAAGGGAGGAGGAAAATGGAAGGGTGATGGATACGGAGGAAGATGCGCTTATGTCGTATACTTGCATGAAAATGGTCTTACGTAATTTGGTATAATATAGTAAAATTTTTTAAATATGGTAGAGAACAATAAAAGAAGGAAATTGCAGGGGCAAATTGTAATGTGTTGCAAAAATATCCTGATGGCAGTATTATCGTTGAATTAAACAAACGTATGTTAAAAAATAAATAGGAGTTAGGGAAAGAGGTCAGTCAGTAAAGTATTTGCCTTGCAAACCTGAGGACCAGAGTTAGATGCACAGAACCTATGTAAAAAATTCTGAGCACGGTGTCACATGTCCATAGTATGAGTAGTATCAACAGTATCAATGCTGGTGAGGTGGAGATTGGGGGATCCGTGGGGCTTGCTGTCCAGCCTGGTCTATTGGACAGGTTACAGAAAAATGAGAGGACCCCCCCCCCAAGGTTGTCCTCTGACCTCTACACGTGCAAATTCATACACACACACACAATAAAAAGAAATAAAATTAAAGCCTAAAACAAAAAGGCAAATGCTGCACAATTTCACTTATATGAGACTTTTGAAGTCACCAAACTGTTAGAAACAAAAAGGAGAATGATAGTTTCCAGGGGTAAAGGGGGGAGGGGGAAAATAAATTGTTTTTGTGTGCATCAAGCCTCTATTATGCAAAACTATTAAAGTCTAGAGTTCTGTGCATGGCAGTGTGCATGTAATTAACACTGTTGTATATTTAAAATGATTATTGGAGGGTTATAGCTCAGTGTCAGAGACTGGTTTAGCTTTCCTGCAGATCTGGACTTCATTGACACAAAGAAAGTTAAGGAGATACTTTTTTTTTTTTTTTTTTTTTTTTTTAGACAGGGTTTCCCTGTAGCCCCAGCTGTCCTGGAACTCGCTCTGTAGACCAGACTGGCCTTGAACTCACAAAGATCTGCCTGCCTCTGCCTCCCAAGTGCTAGGATTAAAGGCATGCGTCACCACTCCCAGCTAAGGTGATACTTTTTTTTTAATTTTTAAAATTTTTATTTTTTTTATGTGTATGAGTGTACTGTCTGCAGGTTTGTGCACCTGTGTCATACAATGCCGTGGAGGTCAGAAGAGGGCATCGGATTCTCCTGGACCTGGAGAGTTAAAGACGGTTCTTAGCCACCATGTGGATGCTGGGAATAGAACCCAGGTCTTCTGCAAGAGCAGTCGGCACTCTTAACCACTAGGCCATCTCTCCAACCCCAGCCCCAAGGTGATTCATTTTATATTCTCTCTCTCTCTCTCTCTCTCTCTCTCTCTCTCTCTCTCTCTCTCTCACACACACACACACACACACACACACACACACACACATGCACACACAGCCTACTAAGGAGTCAAATGGTTATTTTCAAACTTTGTACACAGACTGTATCTCAGGAACCAATTTGTTGAGGGAATGGCATCTGTGGTTAATAAATGAAGGAATGAAATTGTTTAAGCAACTTCATAGTCTATGACTATGGGATATCTTTCCATCATCTACTGTCATTTTCGGCGTCTTCTTGTCTTTAATGTCTTCAATGCCTTTTTTGTTCAGTGTCTTAAATTTTCATTGTCTTTCACCTCCTTGGTTTAGGTATATTTCTGGGTTGTTTGTTTGGTTGGTTGTTTTGAGATAGGGTCTCCCTGTAGCTCCAGCTGGCACTCAATATGTAGACCAGGCTGGCCTGGGTATCACATAGATATGCTTGCCTCTGCCTCCTTAGTGTGGGCATTAAAGGCATTTATCACTATTCCCAGGTATTCCTGGGCATTTTTTTTAAAGGCTATTGTGATGGGATGCTTTTCTGGATTTCTTCTTCAGCAAGTTTGTTATTGGTGTAGAGAAAACCTACTGATTTTTGTGTTTTCATATTTTAATTTTGTATTCTGTTCTGCTTTTTTGTGGAAAGAGTGTTTCTGATCTAAGAATTTCTTGTGGTAACTTTAGATTATGTTTTGTTTTTTAAACAGGGTCTTATTATGTAGCCCTGATTGCCCTGGGTAGATCAGATACAGAGATCCACCTTCTGTACTTCCCAAGTGCTGGGATTAAAGGCGTGCACCATCATGCCTGGCCTTCTTTAGGATCTTTCAATAGGATCATGGGACTAGACGAGATGGCTCAGTGGTTAGCAGCCCTTAAAAGCAGAGTGCTCTTGCAGAGAACTGGGGTTGGGTTCTCAGCACCCACATGGTGGCTAGCAACCATCTATATCTCCAGTTCCAGGTGATCTGACACCCTCTTCTGATCTCCACGGGCATCACACAAAATGGCTGCACTTAATATACATGCAGGCAATACACTCATACACATAAAATTAAAAAAATTAAAAAGAATAGGATCACTTCATCTTCAAATAGGGATAGCTTTACTTCTTTTTTATTTGTATTCCTTTTATTTCCTTTGTTAGTTGCTCTAGCTAAGACTTGAGTACCATATTGGATAAGAACAGAGTGGGTAGGTGCCTTTGTCTCATTCCTTATTTTAAGGGAAGTGATTTTTCCACATTTAGTACAATGTTTGCCTCAGGTTTGTCATATGCAGCATTGGTTATGTTAAGGCATATCCTTTCCATTCCTATTTTTTTCATTTTTTTTAATTAGTTTTTATTGATGCTTTGTGCATTTCATACATTTTTTCCAATTCAGTTCAGGCTTATTTCCCTTTCCCTACCCCCCCCCACCCCCACCCCATCCCAGATCATGCATTTTGCCATAACTGTCCTGCATCTTTCTCTCAGTTTTTTTTTTTTCATTTTTAGCTATAAGTGATAATCCATGAGTACAAGCATCCTTCATGCAAAACCTATCTGCAGGCTGTTGTGCCCAAACACCTACAGCCCCACCATCCAGTGGGGGGTGACAGGTTGTTTGTTCAATCAAGTTGATCAAATGAGTGTCCAGACTACATTGCTGTAGTTTCACCATTCACCCCAATCGCAGCCCTTACATTCTACCACGCCCCCTCTTCCGCAGGTTGTTCCCTAGGCTTAGAAAAGGGGCACAGGTGGATGAGAGGTAAAACAGTCCACTCTCTCTGGAGCTGTTGACTTGGACTCTGGTCAATTCTGGCTGTTTCCTTTCATGGGCTGACAGTTTGTCCAGTAATAACCTTTCGATCCTGGCCTGGCGCGTTATGGCGTCTCCCCTGCGACCCCCTCATTTTTTTTTATTATGAAAGGATGTTTAATTTTACCAAAAGCCTTTTTGCATTTATAGAAGTATCTTGTGATTTCTGTCCTTAACATTATTTGTGTTGTAATAAAATTACTGATTTGCATATGTTGAACCATACTTGCATCCCCCAGAATGAAACCAACTTGATCATGGTCTTCTTTTTTAATATTTTATTTATTATTTTTATTTTATGTGTATGGGCATATTATTGCCTGCATGTATGTAAGTGTACCTACAGCATACCAATACCTACAGAGGTCAGAGAAGAGGCATTGGCTCCTCAGGAACTGTAGTTACAGATGGTTGTTAGCCACCATGTGGGTGCTGGGAATTGAGCCCAGGTCCTCTGCAAGAGCAGTCAGTGCTCTTAACTGCTAAGCCATCTCTCCAGCCCATCATGTTCTTAAATGAGCTCTTGAATTAGGCTTGTAAGACTTCTGTTGAGAAGTTTTGTGTCTATAGAATTTTGTTGTTGTTTTCCCTCAGTTTGGGTGTCGGGATAATGCTGACTTCATGGAACTAGTCTGGTAGTCCTCCTTCCCTTTTATTTTCTGGAACAATTTGAGGAGCTTTGGTAGTAACTCTTTTTTAAAGGTTTGGTATAATTTAGATATGAATTCACCTGGTTCCAGACTTTTCTTTGCTAAGAGATTCTGTACCTCTGCCTCAATCTTACTGCTTGATATCTTATTTAATTGTTCATATTTTCTTGCCTTAATTTTGGTAGGTCGTACAGATAGGAATTTATCCATTTCTTCTCTTTTTTCCATCATGTTTTTTGTTTGGTTTTGAAGCATTCCTTCCTCTGCGTTTCATTGGAATCTGTTGAAACATCCCTTTTTCATATCTAATTTTATTAGTGTTCTCTTTCTTGTCTTTATTTTGGTAGGGGCTTGCCATTTTTTTCCCCAAAGAACCTACTCTGTAACTGAGTCTACTATTGTTCTTTCAGACTTCATGAAATAATTAGGTTTTGAATTTTAACCTGGCAACTAAAATAGCAAAGCATTGAGATATTAATCGGATACCTTTCTATTCCTCCTCATCACCTTTCTACCAACACACCACCATTGTATGTGTTAAAAATCATATGTACTAAGCCGGCGGTGGTGGCGTACACCTGTAATCCCAGCACTTGTGAGTCAGAGTTCAAGGCCAGCCTGATCTACATAGTGAGTTCCAGGCCACCTGGGGCTACAGGGAGACCTTGTCTCAAAACGACCAAAACAAACAAACACACACACGCATATATGTACTGAATACCTAATGTACAGTACCAATATGAGACCAATTATTCACCTCTTGATGGTATCTTGTTTTTTGTTTTTTTTTTTTTTAATTTTTTTATTTATTATTTTTCATGTGTATGAATGTACTGTCTGCATGCAGGTCTGTGCACCCGTGTTGTGCAATGCCACGGAGTCAGAAGAGGGCATCGGATTCCCGTGGAGCCGGAGCTAAAGACGGTTCTCAGCCCCCATGTGGGTGCTGGGGATTGAACCCGGGTCCTCTGCAAGAGCAGTTTGTGCTCTTAACCCCTAGGCTATGCTCCAGCCCCTGGTTTCTTGTTTTTGAAGAATCTGGTGCTATAAGGAATTTTGGAATGGTTTTCATCATTTTGGCACGAAGAAACAGAAGTTGCTCAAGGAAAAACTCTCATCAGGGATGCTTTGTTTAGGTGAACTATTCACCACTCTGGATACAGCCTATGCAAACATTAAAATTTACTTCGCCTTTAGAGGGAAAGCAATCCTGCCTGCTGTGGAAGCCAGAACTGAATTTACCAGTCCAGCTCCAGCTCTGGGCCCCACAGTGACCACTTGTCGGGAACCATTCGCCGGCGGATCCTTGTGGCTGAGGAGCCGTTTCCGCCCGGCGGGTTTTGCATAGCGCACGCGACAGGCGGGGCCTGCAGGAGAAAATGGAGTTGTTTCAAGTCCTGAGGCGCGGGTTGCAGCAGGTCACCGGCCACGGCGGCCTCCGTGGCTTTTTAAAGGTTTTCTTCAGGTAGGCGGCCGGAACTAAGCTCTGGGTCTCTGGGGCTGGACTTGCGCTGACCGTTCTCTTGGAGGGGGATCCAGGTTAGATCACGTTGGACCCACAATTCTTGTCAAGGACAACCTGCCCAATCCCTCCTTTGGAGACCCCAGACCGGAGTCTCAGGACCCGCTGGTACAGTCTCTAGAGAAGCTGGGACACTGAGGCTGGGGAGGCTGGCCTGCATCCTGCCCCGACCCCCAGACTATTATGAGCATTACCAGACATCTACTTGGTGACCTTGAGAGGATTCCCCCTCTACACACAACCCCCCTTCAGTTTTCTGTGCGGTAAGACATTGTAGGAGATGGTCCTGATTCGCTCTACTAGCGCTGACACCCCGACGAGCTGCAGCAACTGCGGAAAACCAACAGGACACCCGAGTGGACTGAAAAGAAAAACAAAAAACGGGAGAGAAGTACATTGGCTTCTGACTTCCTGAAGGTTGTGCTCTCTCTAGTGTCTGTGCGTGAGGAATAGTAGATAAATGTCCCTTAAGGTAAAGGTACTGTGCTGTGTTTATGTTTCTAGTGTAATTTAAGCACATCATTTACGTCAGTTTATCTTTCCCGTCCTGTCTACATGACACTGGGGACAACACAAGCAGAGACACCAGAACTCTTATTCTAAAGTCGATTCTTCAGCCTTGAGTGGCAAGAAAGTCAGGTGAAAGCCAGACGTGTACAACCAGTGACCATCCCCAGCATAGCCCCATTCTTGTACTTGGTCAGCAACATTTGCTGTTCTTACTTTAGTTGTATATGCATTTTGAACATTGACTCATCTGAAATGTCTTCTTTTTTGGTATTCACAGGGCAAATGACATAAGAGTCGGTACCTTAGTGGGGGAAGACAAATACGGAAACAAATACTATGAAGACAACAAGCAATTTTTTGGTGAGTTGCAGTATTTTTAATATGGATTGGATTTTGGAATTTTTTTTTAGTTTATTTCTCATACCCAACAAAGCACTTTGAAAGGAATGTAGAACTCAATAGAAAAATAAAGATGGCTCAGTGGGTAAGGGCGCCTGCTGCCAAACTCAGTGACCTGAGTGAGCTCCCAGGACCCACATGGGAAAGGGAGAACTGACTCCTGAAAGTTGTCTTCTGACCTCCACTAGCACACCATGGCATGCATGCACTCGCAGACAGACAGACAGACAGACAGACACCCACACAAAATAAATTACAGATTTTAAAAGAAAATAAAAAGTAATTCATAGGAAAAATACTAAATGGTTAATAAAGGTGTGAAAAAAATGCCCATCTTAACTGGCCATGGCACACTTATAATCGAAAGACTTGAGGAGAGATTGTAGGAATGAAGAATTGGGAATTGGGAGTTGAAGGTCAACTTGGGCTATGTAGTGAGACCCTGGACAGGGGATTGGGGCAGGGAGACAGAAAAAAAATATGCTTATCTTCACTTCTAGTTTAGACTTGAAACTTAACGACAAGAAAACAATTATTTTTTTCTACCTACCAAGTTTTGAAGTATTTTTCTTTTTATTTATTTATTTATTTTTAATTTTTTAAAATTTATTCCTGTATGTGTATGAATGTACTGTCTGCATGCAAGTTTGTGCACCGGTGTCATGCAATGCTGTGGAGGTCAGAAGAGGTTGTCGGATACCCCTGGAACTGGAGTTCTCCTGGAATTGGAGTTTCAGACGGTTCTCGGCCACCATGCGGGTGCTGGGGATCGAACCCGGGTCCTCTGCAAGAGCAGTCGGCGCTCTTAACTGCTAGGCTATCTCTTCAGCCCTGAAGTATTTTTCAATGTGACAAATGCCATTGTGTGGAAAGGTATAGGGATGTAGATTAATTCCGTCTTTTTGGAGGATATTATGGTAATGTTTGATTAAAACTTATATTGTATACATCCTTTGTCATAGCACTTTCACTTCTAAGAATTCAGTCTACAAATACTCTTCAAACCACAGACAATCATTGCTGCACTGTTTCAGTAGTAGACTTTAAAAGTAACATTAATATGCAGCCGGGCGTGGTGGCGCACGCCTTTAATCCTAGCACTCGGGAGGCAGAGGCAGGCGGATCTTTGTGAGTTCAAGGCCAGCCTGGTCTACAGAGTGAGTTCCAGGACAGCTGGGGCTACAGGGAGACCCTGTCTCAAAAAGACCAAAAAACAAAAAAATAAATAAAAGTAACATTAATATGCATCATTTGATACTCAGCACCCACATGGCGGCTGAGAACCGACTGTAACTCCAATTCCAGGAGAACTCCAGTTCCAGGGGAATCTGACACCTTCTTCTGACCTCTGCGGCATTGCATGACACGGGTGCACAAACCTACATGCAGACAGTACATTCATACACATAAAAAATAAATAAAATTAGCCAGGTGTGGTGGTGCACGCCTTTAATCCTAGCACTTGGGAGGCAGAGGCAGGCGGATCTTTGTGAGTTCAAGGCCAGCCTGGTCTACAGAGTGAGTTCCAGGACAGCTGGGACTACAGGGAGACCCTGTCTCGAAAAGA
>VZQC01009253.1:1992078-2057580 GCA_009823505.1 Rhizomys pruinosus | reverse complement strand
AAATAAATAAATAAATAAATAAATAAATAAATCCATGTTAAGTTATTCTATTAATGTGTTACTTAAGCAAACTCCATTGTTATATATATATAGTTTCATAAAAATTAAAAAAAAAATCAATTTGAGGTTCAAAAAGTTTGCCTCATAACCACTGATACTAAGTCACATAGTCCTGACTGAAACCCAAGGCATGGCTCAATTGAAGGACCCAGTGAAAAGTTTTTGTTTGGGGCAGTGGTTGATATATATATGCATGCTTGTGGAAGGCAGAGAACAGCCTTGGGTATCATTCCTCACATCATCCACCCCTTTTCTTTCACTGGCCTAGAGCTCACCAAGTAGGTTATGGCTGGCCTGGAACTTGCTCTGTAGACCCGGATGGCCTTGAACTCACAGAGATCCACCTGCCTCTGCCTCCCAAGTGCTGGGATTAAAGGCACACACCACCATGTCCTGCTCTTGCTTATTATTAATAGTTCACAAATGTCCAAAAGAATCAGAAGTATTTTTTAAAAGTTTACATAGAAACCTAAAATTCACATGTGGGGTTGTTAAGATTTTCCTTCTGCTCTGGTCTCTGAAGGACTTTCTTTCTGTGAATACTCTGAACAGATTGGACCATATTTGCCTGCCCTCTCAACGCTCTCCCCCCTGCTAGGATGTTGGGGAGAAGCAAGGATTCTCAACTGTGAAAAAGCCTAGAGCTTGCCTTCATCAACACCCAGGGTGTTGTTATTCCCCAAACATTCCTGTTGTGTCAAACATTCCTGTTGTTACATAAAAAGCTTTTTTTTTTTTTTGGTCTTTTTGAGACAGGGTCTCCCTGTAGCCCCAGCTGTCCTGGAACTCACTCTGTAGACCAGGCTGGCCTTGAACTCACAAAGATCTGCCTGCCTCTGCCTCCCAAGTGCTAGGATTAAAGGCATGCGCCACCACGCCCGGCCCACATAAAAAGCTTTTAATAAAGCAAAAGGAAGGTTGTCTTTTTGGTATTATATGTTTATGGTTTTAGAAAGTTTTATTTTTACTCACATCTTCCCCTCAGGCCGTCACCGATGGGTTATTTATACCACTGAAATGAATGGCAAAAACACATTCTGGGATGTGGATGGAAGCATGGTACCTCCTGAATGGTAAGCTAAGTTAACATGATATTTCATTTGACAGCAATATTTATTTCATGATCACAGTATTTATTGACTAGTTATTTATAAGGCACTTAGTGGTTTTATGAGTCTGTCTCA
This sequence comes from Rhizomys pruinosus, assembly GCA_009823505.1. Classification (NCBI taxonomy): domain Eukaryota; kingdom Metazoa; phylum Chordata; class Mammalia; order Rodentia; family Spalacidae; genus Rhizomys; species Rhizomys pruinosus. The sequence goes on along the minus strand of VZQC01009253.1, from coordinate 2,056,336 downwards.
CTCATAATGGGTATACAAGTTACCCTACAGCTTAGTGGATTACAATTACTATCTTTCACAGTTTTTGTGAGTCAAGAGTTCAGACAAGACAAAGCAAGATGGCTTGTCTCTGCTCTAGGATATCTGGGGGCCTCAGCTAGGATTCCAGAATCATCTAAATACTGTTCACTTAGCAACTGGCTGTTAATGTTGCCTGTCAGCTGGAGGAGGCATTGCTGAGGCTATGGATTGGAACACCTTCATGTTGCCTACACTTCTTAGGTGAGTGCTTTGAGAAAATGCTTGTAGCAGCCATATTGTCTGATTTGACTTGATAATGGAAATCATCCAGTATTACTTCTGTATTCCATGGGTTGGGCTCTGCTCAACTTCAACAGGAAAAAAACATTATGTTTTCATGAATGCATGTTAAAATGGCATTATATATGTGGCATCTATAATGCTTTGATAATCTGGGGGGGTGGAATCCAGTATGCCACAGACCACCTGTCTGAGTGAAGGGAAGGGCTTACTACCTCTGGCTCTGATCTTCTCTACCCTTTTAACTTTGGACAAGCCCCTCAACTTCCTTAGGTCTTGGGTTCCTCATCTTTATTTATTTTTTATTTTTTTATTTTTTATGTGTATGAATGTACTGTCTGCATGTAGGTTGGCACACTCGTGTCGTGCAATGCCGCAGATGTCAGAAGAGGGCATCAGATTCCCCTGGAACTGGAGTTAAAGATGGTTTTTAGCCGCCCGTGGGTGCTGGGAATCGAACCCAGGTCCTCTGCAAGAGCAGTCAGTGCTTGTAACCACTGAGCCATCTCTCCAGCCCCGGTTTCCTCATCTTTAAAATGATTGCTTTAAAATTCCATAAATCTCTAAACCTCTACAGTTTCATAATATGCATGTTTTGAAAGAAAAATGAAATTTTAAGTGCTCTCATAAACCAAATTTATATGAAATATTTGAGAAAAGAGTATTTACATCTATTTTGTCAATTCCTGAATTAATAGACAAATTCTGAAAATCCTTTCCAGTTAGTCTAGGAATTTTTATTATCAAAACAAAACAAAATAAAGCTGGAAATAGCTGGATCTGGTGATACAAGCCTGGAATTCTAGAGGCTTAGGCAGAAAGATGACAAGTTTAAGGCCAGCCTGGGCAGGAAGGCCGGGGCTACAGCTCAGTGGTAGAATACTTGTCCAACTTGCATGATACCCTGGGTTTAGTCTACAGTATTCCAAAATAAGCCACAACGAATATGTAAAGCCATAGAAATTAATCCATTAGGTTGATTGTGGCATTTCATTTTAACTGAATTTGGTTTCAGAACAGGTAAGGGCTCTATTAAGTAGAAACTGGGATAATCTCTATATTACTTTTCTTTTTTATATTACTTTTCTTATGAGACAGGGTAGAACTCACTATGTAAGGAAATGAGCTTGACAAGGGCTAGTCCTTGGCTAGTTGGGACCATTGGTGCCATGCAGAACGTTACTGGTTCTTAGTGTAAGTAACAAACCAGCAGTGACTCAGAGGGTCCATTTGGAGCTTGATTTGTATGATGCTTTCAAGGGAAGTAATCTGTGATTCTATTAAAGTCTAATGAGCTGTCCTCTTAGGTCTAATGCTGCTAGTCTCTGAACTTCACAATTCTCTAAGTTAAAAGGACTGTGAGCCACAGTTTCAACATGGAACACAGGCTTTAGGAGCTGAGGGTCTGGCTAACTTTTGTTTGCTGATTGTTCTTTGGGTGGAGTTGATTCTGGGTAGGCATGGAAGGCATATGGCCTGTCTTGTTCAGACTAACATCTGTCTCCTTCAGATACTAACCGTAGTGCTTAGGGTCTGCATTTTGAGAAAGGGGGAACACAGTGGTACTGGTTTAAGTTATGTTAAGCCCATTTGAAATTATAGTTAAAAATCTGTGTGCTGGAGAGATGGATCAGCTGTTAAGAGCACTGGCTACTCTTGCAGAAAACCTGGGTTCAATTCTCATCACTCATATGGTGGCTAACAACCATTTATAATTCCAGTTCCAGGGAATCTGACAGCTTCTTCTGGTCTCTGTGGACATTGTACCACTTGGGTGCATCTCCCTACATGCAAGCAATACACTCATATACATCAAAAATAATAAATTAGATTTTTTTTTTAAATCTGGCAAGACCACAGTACTGTTCAGCCAAGCAAGTCCTTTTATATGATCATATATAAGATCACAGGGAAAAGAAGCTTGAGAACTGTAAAAGATAAGATCACTTTAGCAGGTGCCTGAGGGCGATAGAGAAAAGGAAGCTGAGTCTGTGTGGAGAAGAGTCTCTTAAGGGCTAAGTACCTTTGATGACTCTTCGTTGTATGGGGAACATGAATGCTTGTGATGAATCTTTATATGGTGTTGGATAGGCCCAGCTGTGTTTATTTCTTAGACTCCACTGTGTTAAATGTAGTATATTGTGGGATTCTCAGTCTGTGGGTTCTTACATTTAATACATGAATGAATTTGAGAAGGGAGCCAGACATGATGTTTTCTGCCTGTGATCTCCATAATTGATGCCGAGGCTGGAGGATGGCCATCAGTTCAAGGCCAGCTGGGGTGGGTTATGAGTTCCAAACTACCCTGGGCTGCAGAGTAAGATCCTGCCTCATAAAACAAAACACAACAGGGGCTGGAAAGATGGCTCAGTGGTTGGGAGCACTGGTTGCTCTTGCAGAAGACCCAGGTTCAATTCCTGGCACCCACATGGCAACTAACAACCATCTGTAACTCTATTTCCAGGGGTTCTGATGCCTTGTTCTGACCTCTGGGAGCATTGCAAAACACAGGTACACTTACAAGCATACAGGCAATGCACTTATACACATAAAATAAAATAAAAACAATAAAGTATTTTTAAAAACCCCAAAACACAACAAAGCTGAGGGTGAGTTAATTTATCTTTCATTTGAGAGCTAGTTGTTATTACATACAAAGAGTATGCATAACAACTGCAACTTAATCATCTTTTTTTTTTCATTCAGCTAAGAACTATTGTAGACACTGGATATAGAACGCTGAATAAGACAAAGTACTTGCTCTCATGGCAGAAAACATACATCTTATATAATATGTGGTAACAATAAATGCAAAGAAGAAAAAAAGCTAGGATTCGTAAGGGGATACAGAACATGGGGAAGCTAGGGTTTTTTCCCCCTTTTTGAGGCAAGGTCTTACTGTATAGCCCAGGCTGCCCCTGGGCTCATGATCCTGCCTTAGCCTTTTGGATCTTGGGATTACAGGCGTGTACCACCATGCCCTGTTTAGGAGGTTATTTTAATATAAGGATTATAGAAGTCTTCTCTGAGGAAGTGACCTTTTAGGAAAGACCTAGAAGAGGGAGAAAAAGAATTTCAGGCAGTAGGAGGGTGTGGTGGCTCATGCCTTTATTTATTTATTTATTTATTTATTTATTTATTTATTTATTTTATTTTTTGTCTTTTTGAGACAGGGTCTCCCTGTAGCCCCAGCTGTCCTGGAACTCACTCTGTAGACCAGGCTGGCCTTGAACTCACAAAGATCCGCCTGCCTCTGCCTCCGAAGTGCTAGGATTAAAGGCGTGCGCCAGACTCATGCCTTTAATTCCAGCACTCTGAAAGCAGGTAGAGACAGGTAAATATCTCTGAGATCAAGGCCAGCCTGGACTCTGGTCTACATAGCAAGTTCCAGAGCAGCTGGGGCTACAAGAAGACTCCAACCTCCTCCCCACCCCCCAAAAAAAAAAATTCCAGGCAGAACTTTTCTCTGGAAGCTTAGACACAAAGGCCTTGATGTTTGAGATGTATTGCATATTGCTTGGTATGTTAAAAGAACAGTAGCATGTCCACTTGGACTACAGGGTAATGAGTGAGGGGAAGGAAGTTAAGAAGTAAGGAAAAAGCCGAGTGCGGTGGCACACGCCTTTGATCCTAACACTTGGGAGGCAGAGGCAGGTGGATCTTTGTGAGTTCAAGGCCAGCCTGGTCTACAGAGTGAGTTCCAGGCCAGCTGGGGCTAGATGGAGACCCTATCTCAAAAAGACCAAAAAAAAAAAAGTAAAGAAGGAGAAATAACTGTCCCCAAACGGGTAGGTATTATTTGCCATGCCTTTACTTTTTGTCTAAAATTCTTTGGAAGTCATTGACAGAGTGTGATCTGACTTACAATTTCCTTAAAAAAATAATTGGAAACAATCTCAACTTTTCAGATCTATCACCAGTGTTTGAATCATTTCAAAGTATATTGCTCAAATGCTGCCCATTGCCCCTCAATACTTTAGCTTTACATCAGTATTGGAGAATTATATACAAATATATTAGTTCTCTGTTACTATATCAAAATACCTGAGATCATTAAAATGTAGAGAGAAAAGGTTAGATCAAGAGCCAGACTTTGTCTCAGAGATCTCTTCTGGGAGTCCCACTATTTAATTAAGAGTCTTTGTTAGCAGGCTGGAGAAATAGGTTAGCAACTTTGGCAAGGCCCTGTCAGTCAGTAAACAAATAGTGTGTCAAAGCGACAAGAGGAACAAACACAAGAGTTAATATAAAATGAACCATAGTGTGGATTTAGTGAGTATTTCTTCACAAGTAGTTTTACACTATCCATCTCTGAGAGGACAGTCACAAAAGCAATGATATGTTTTTCTTGTTGCATTCTTTTAAGTGGCATCCAATTTGGATTTCTCCCATTGTTAATTAAAACTTGTGTCATTTCATTAAGATGTCTGCTGGGTCTCTCCATTCTAAAGTTACTCATTTTCCTTTTGTAATTAATTAGCATTTTGTGAGGAAATATGTCAAGGTTACATATCTCATTATTCATATTTTTAATCTTTTTATATTGGTATCAACTCCTGTTTTAATCAGTGGAATATAATCACTTTCTATAATTAGTTTCTTTTATTGCTCAAATTGGGCTCAGTTTGATTAGTGGGAACCCATTTGGATCCTTGTGAAATGGGCCCATCATTTTTGAGTACTTTCTTGCTTTCCGATACAAAGTGCTCCTATTCATCTTATATTTTCTCTGTCTCGGCTTTAAACACAACCAAGTCTAGGGCTGGTAAGATGTCTCAGGGTGTGCCACCAAGCCTGATGACCTGTTAAGGTCATAAAAATCAAGGAAAAATGTTGGGACAAATGATGAAACTTGAATGGAGTCTGAGGATTAGAGGATACTGGTTGAAGAGCCACTGAAAGTCATTTTAAGAAGTTAGAAGTATAATGAGGAAGGCATATTCCTGAGGCAGGCTGAAAACTAGACTTCCAGGGCCAATTAGTTAAGATGTGAATAAAAGGAAAATGATAAGTGATACTGTAGTAAACATAATTTTTTCCTTCCTTCCTTCCTTCCTTCCTTCCTTCCTTCCTTCCTTCCTTCCTTCCTTCCTTCCTTCCTTCCTTCCTTCTTTCTTGAGGCAGAGTTTTCCTATAGCCCCAGGTGGCCTGAAACTCACTATATAGACCAGGCTTGACCTTGAACTCACAGAGATTTGCCTGCCTCTGTCTTCCAAGTTCTGGGACTAAAGGCATGCACTACGACACCCAGCTTAAACATAAATTTTAAGAAGGCAAAACTGCCTCATTGTTGATAAGGAGAAAGCTTTAGTGCTTCCAACATTAGATCAAACTAGCCGAGGTATTCCCTAAGATAAAGCCAAATCCAGAGCAAGACCCCAACTCTTCAGTTCTATAAAGCCCTCAGCAAGGAACCACACAAGAAAGTTTGAAGTTAGTAGAGGTTGGTCTATGAGGCTTAAGGAAAGAAGGCAATTAGAGTTACATGGTGGAGCAGTAGAAGATGCAGTGAGTTATTCAGAACATGGAACAGAGATGATTGTAGAAGATGCAGTAAGTTATCCAGAACATGGAGCAGAGATAATTGTAGAAGATGCAGGAAGTTATCCAGAACATGGAGCAGAGATGATTGTAGAAGATGCAGTAAGTTATCCAGAACATAGAGCAGAGATGATTGTAGAAGATGCAGTAAGTTATCCAGAACATGGAGCAGAGATGATTGTAGAAGATGCAGTAAGTAATCCAGAACATGGAGCAGAGATGATTGTAGAAGATGCAGTAAGTTATCCAGAACATGGAGCAGAGATGATTGTAGAAGATGCAGTAAGTTATCCAGAACATGGAGCAGAGATGATTGTAGAAGATGCAGTAAGTATCCAGAACATGGAGCAGAGATGATTGTAGAAGATGCAGTAAGAATTATTCCAGAACATGGAGCAGAGATGATTGTAGAAGATGCAGTAAGTTAATCCAGAACATGGAGCAGAAGATGATTTGAGAAGATGCAGTAAGTTATCCAGAACATGGAGCAGAGATGATTGGAGAAGATGCAGTAAGTTATCCAGAACATGGAGCAGAGATAATTGGTAATGGTGACTCTACCAAATGGCAGTGTTTCATTGCAGGTGAAGAAGATGCCATAGAGTTTCATAGCTAGAGCAGGGATTCCATGACTGGCCTTAAGGTTCAAAGAGTGACTCTTCTGTTCAAGACTTGGGCAGCTGATGACCAGGTTAAAGTCGGCGCTATTTACTGTTCCAAAAGCCTAGGCCCTGAAGAACTGTGCTAAAAGCTATTCTACATGTGATCTACAAATCAAATGGCAAACCTAGATGGCAGCATGTCTTTTTACTACAGGATTTACAGAAGTTTAACCCTACTGTAGAGACCTGCTGGTCAGAATAAAGATTTTTTTCCCCAGTATTGCTGCTCACTGACAGTGCACTTCTTGAGCAATTTGATGGAAATGGACAATGAAATTAATGTTTACATGCCTGCTAACACACATCCCTTTTATAGCCCTTGGATCAAGAAGTAATTTTAGCCGGGCATGGTGGCACACACTTTAATCCCAGTACTCAGGAGGCAGAGGCAGGCGGATCTCTGTGTTTAAGGCCAGCCTGTGACCATAGTGAGTTTCCAGGACAGCTGGGGCTAACAGAAGAGACCCTGTCTCTGAAAAAACCAAAAAAAAAAAAAAAAAAAGCAATTTTTTTTTTTAAAATATTATTTAAGAAATATATATAGTTGCTATAATGACTATAGATGGTGATTCCCCTGATTATTTGGGCAAAGTTAATAAGAAACCTGGGAAGGATTCACCATTCTGATACCATTAAGAACATTCATGATTCATGGAATGATGTAAAAAAGTATCAGCATAAAAGAATTTGGAAGTTGATTCCAGCCCTCATCAATGACCTCGATAGGTTTAGAACTTCAGAGATATGGTAGTGCTAGCAAGAACTAGAATTACAAGTAAAGACTGAGATATGACTGATGTGGGATTTCATGGCAAAATGCTATTGGAGAAGGAATTGCTTTCTTATGGATTAGCAAAGAAAGTCTTTTTTGATAGTCCCCCTGGGGAAGAGGCCTTGTATGAAAAATCTTACTACGATGATAGCAAGGGATTTAGGACATTGTATTAATGTAGTAATAAAACAATTGCACGGCTTCAGAGAAATGACTCTAAGAACTTCTGCTATAGGTGAAATGCTATCAAACAGCATCACATACTACAGAGAAAGCCCTTGCGGAAGAGTCACTTGTTGTGGCAGACTTCACTGTTATCTTACTTAAGAATTTCCAGTGGCTGAGAAGATGGTTCAGTGGACAAAAGCACTTGTGCAAGCATGAGGACCGGAATTCAGATCCCCAGCACCAACATAAAGCTAGCCTGGAGATGCCCATCTCGTAATCCCAGCCACTGGGGGCAGGAAGACAAGAGGCATCCCGTGGAGCTTGCTGTTGCTGCCCAGTCAAGGTCCAGCCCAGACTTTTTGAGCTCGGGTCAAGTGGAGACTGGGTCTCAAAAAGAAAAGTGGTGAAGTGATAATAAAGGAAGTACACCTGACATTGACTTTCCTGGGCTTATCATAATAACTGGCTGGCCAGGGTGACCAGAACACCTTGCACCACAAGTTGGCAACATGCCATTACACACAAAGAAAAAGGGGAAAACGAGGAAGAAATTGGCCAGGGGCTAAGGTTTGCTCAGGGTAGATGCCTATGGGAGAGGCAAGCCTCTGCCAGCAAAATGACTAAACATGATAGCTAACAACTAAAGTATTTAAGATAAGGCATTTTAAGTTAGAGTCTATGCAGTTTTTGATACTATTACTCTGTGGATATACACCGTATTTTTTTTTTTATACACCGTATTTTTACATTTATCTATCCATCGATGCCTTCATTGATTCTGTATCTTGTTTCACTGCAGTAAACATGAGAGTACAAGCATCTCTTTGATACGCTGGTTCTGTTTCCTTTGTATATACTCAGTACTAGAATATCTGAGTCATGTAAATCATGTAGTTCTGGCTTTAATTTTTTGAGGAATTCTGTACTGTTTTCCATAATAATTTACATTCCCACTAAGAGTGTTTGAGCTTCTCTCTTCCCATATCCTCACTTTTTTTTGTCTTTTTGATAATAGTTTGTCTAACTGCAGTGACATGATGTCTCATGTTTTAAATTTGCATTTGCCTGTTGACTATTTTTATGTCTTTTATTAAGAAATGTCATTTAGGGCTGGAGAGATGGCCTAGTGGTTAAGAGGCCAACTGCTCTTTGCAGAGGACCGGTTTCAATCCCCAGCACACCTACAGGGCCAAGCTAGAGCCATCTTGAATAACTCCAGTTCCTAGGGGAATCTGATACCCTCTTCTGACTTTCGCGCAGCATTGCACGACATGGGTGGCACAAACCTACATGCATAACAGTACACTCATACACATAAAAATTTAATTAATAAAGAAAATTTCTTAGATTAAAACATACATTATGGTGGTAGTATAATTGTCAACTGAACACCTGGAAGTCAAACTTCAGGCACACCTGTAGGGACTAGTCTCAATTCAGGTTAGAGAATGTCCTGTCGGAGGGATTGCCCAGATTATGTTAATTGAGGTGGGGAGACCTGTCCACTGTGAGTAACGCCATCCTCTGGGCAGAGGACTCCAAACCATATGAGTGGAGAGACTTAAGCTGAATACTGGCATGCATGCATGAGTTCATTGCCATGTGCTCTAACTGCAGATAGGATGTAGGAACAGTAAATGCTTTCAGGTTTCCTGCTGCCCTTGACTTTTTCTTTCTCAGGATGGATTTCCTTCTCCCGTAAGTTGCTTTTATCAATGGTATTTTATATGGAACAGGAAACAAAATTAAGGACAACAATTAATAGATCATTTGACAAGGGAAAGAAGCATGATGGTGATGGGGTGTGTGGAAAAGCCGTGATTAGGCATCCCAGCGAGGCAGGGATCTTAGGTGAGTCAAAGAGGGGGCCAGAGCCTGGTCTACATAGTGAAGTAGGTCCAGGACAGCTATAGGGGGCTAGAGCAGGTGTAGGAACCAGCGTGTCGTCCAAAAAAAAAAAAGGGACGGGCTGGGGTCAAGAAGAGAAAATACCCATTAAGGAGTTGGGGCTGGTGGTGCACACCTGTAATTCAGCACTGTAGACTGAGGACAGAAGCATAGAAGTTTGGAGGCTAGCCCATCCTGTCTGTTCAAATCATTTGTTCATTTAAAAACTAAATTACTTTGCTTTTTTTTTTTGGAGTTCCTTATAGGATTTCAGGATCTTTGACTTGAAGTGCCCGTGGTAGAAGTTACTCGAAGTAGAAAGGCAGCGAGTGCTGGCAAAACAGGCTGGCTAGTCAGGAGCTCCTCTTTATAGAAACAAAGTCAGGCTGCTGAGTAGTCACTTGAAAACACTCACTGGAAGTTAGGATAGAGACTGGTGCTAGAGACAGGACTTCCCTGTGATTTTAGCTAATGTACTATGTAATTTAAGAGAACATGATCTTCAGTTACATGCCTTGCTCTGCTACTCTGGAAACCAGGTAAATTATATCAACTGCATTGCTAGGTGTTGAGCTCTGATTGGCAAATTGCATATGGATTGAGAAGAATTATAAAACCTACTTGTTTGGTATGCTTTGGCCTCTCTCGGTGCTGTGGCTCTTCGAACGGGCATGCACCTTGTAGAAGTGGGAATTCTGAAGCTGTCCATAGAGTCATCAGAGACGTTGACTGTTGGGGAGCATGAAGCTTTTAATTATAGGGCAGCTCCTGCATCTGCCTGGTGTGACCCTCCTCTCCCTTGAGTATGTGCTGTGTCATCTAGGACAGTGGAGAACATAGCTCCTAGATGGCCGGGCAAGCTGTCACCTGCATGAGTAACGGCAAAGCTCTCAGAGAGGAACATCTGATGCTGCCTAGCTGGCAGACTGCAGTTTCTGTCCTCTGCTCTGAGTCATCAGGTGCTAATGTGGCCTTGGTAGTCTTATGAGTCTGTTCAGTAGCTGCATAACCTCACCTGGGACCAGATTTCCTTCTAGAAGCTTTAGTGATTATGATAGGATCAGGGACTGTTAATCATCTCAGTTTCACGTGTTATTCCCTAATCCTGTGAGGAAGAGTTCACTTTATGCTTTATTTATCTTGTCTTGAGGTCTTTGCCTCTTTCCATCTGCCTGTAGCCAGTAAGGCTTCAGGAGATAAGCAAAAGGTAGACGTGGTGGTACTAATGTCTTGGAAGGGCATTGAAGCAGCATAGCCCTTGAAAGTAAGACAGTTACCATCTACAACCTAGCACAGTGCTCTACTCACAAACTTACTCTTCAACAGGTATTTATTGAGGACCCCAAGACATATGAGATACTGATAAGTTACTGCATGCATGGCCTATACCCTCTTGAAGTTTATACTAACTTAATGAGTACTAGCTGGTAGAAAAATAGTGTGCTGCCATTCAGTGTTCAGTTTTCCTGTCAGTGTTCTTTTCTCCTTATGAGATTAGCAAAATGTTTTTTAATTTATTTAGGAATTTATGTTACAGTAAAATAATACATACTCAAACCATGCTTATTTGCCTTTCTGTTTTGTCTTTAAATTAGCTAGTCATTCCCTATTTCTACAATGATACACATAAGTTTATTTTCATTGATGTAATAATTAGCTTCTACCTGTAATTGGTGACTAAAACCAATAATTAATATCTACATAAAACTTGACAAAGGTAAAATGTTGAGTAGTAGAGAAGTAGAAGTTTGAGCTGTTTGATGCATACATCATAAAATTATTTTTTAACTTGTATCAGGAGAAATAATTTACTTTTTTGTGATTTGATGTGTTGAAACCCTGAATTCGTTTTTATTTTTTTATAGCTTAGATTGGTTTTTTTTCTTACAGCATATATGCCGTGTCCCCACTTGGTGGCGCCTTCTGTTCATGTCTATGTAGCGCGCCTTTTCAGTACACTCATCTCTCCTCTCTCTCTCTCGCTCTCCTTCTTCTCTCTCTCTCCTCTCTCTCTCTGAAGGACAGTGTGCTGGACAGGAACTAGAGTAACACCCACAATCCAATTTCTCCTGTAAAGGCTCATGTTTAATTATTCAAGTAATATATAAACACATTCTTTAAAAATAACAGTGTTTCACTTTTTACCAGAAATGAAGCGTTGTTGGTTTTGTTTGGGGGTTTTTTGTCTTTTTGATGAATAGGGTCTTCCTGTAGCCCCAACTGGCCTGAACTCACTGCTGTAGACCAGGCTGGCCTTGAACGCACAGAGATCTGCCGCCTCTACCTCCTCGAGTGGCTTGGGATTAAAGGCAATGTGCCCACCACTCTGCCAACTTTTTTCGTTGTTTGTTTTGTTTTGTCTTTTAAGAAAAAGTTTATTCCTAAAGATTATTATAGGACATGAGATGAATGAGTAGTTTTTGCATTTGTAAATTTAATTCATTTAGAATGCCAAACATTCATTTGGTCTCGCTTTTTTCATTTTTCTTTCTTATTGGGTGCATTGCTTAAATTTACTTTAGTAAAGATGGGTGACAAGGGCCGGAAAGAGATGGCTAAGTGGTTAAAGACACCTGCTGCAGGCGTGGAGGATGGCCTAGTGGTTAAAGAGCGCCGACGCTCTTACAGAGACCCGGGTTCGATCCCAGACCCACATGGCGGGCGAGAACCGTCCGAAAACTCCAATTCCAGGGAGAACCCATGTTCCAGGGAATCCGACGCCTCTTCTTGATCATCCGCTGGTCATTGGCACGACACGGATGAACAGACCTGCATGCGACAGTACATTTTCGATACACATACAGAAATAAATTAAAATTTTTAAAAAAATTAAAAAAAAAAAAAAAAGAGCACCTGCGCTCTTGCAAGGACCAGAATTCCTGTCCCCTATACCCACAAGACAGCTAACTCCCGTTCCAGGGACTTTGCGCCCTCTTCTGGCGCTCCTCGGGCATGCAACATGGCAGGTGGAAAAAACACTCATACACATAAAAATAAATAAATATAAAAATTTTGAAAGAGATGGGATTTACAGTACATTCATACACATGACATAACAAAAAAAAAAAAAAAAAAAAGTGAAGTACAAAAAAGTTGGTTTGGTGGGGAATCCAGAGAAATGAGGTAGAAAAAGTAAGTTATCAGTTTGTTCGTTGGCTTGTAGAGAAATTTGCTGCTGTTCTTTTTAAGAGATACGGTCTTGCTTTGTTCCCTATACTGGCTCTGAACTGCTGGCTTAGGTGATTCTCTTACCCTCAGCCACCTGAACCCTAAGTAGCTGCCGACCATAGGTGTGCCTACTGTTCCCTAAGAATCTCAGTGGGAGAACAGATGATAGTTCATTGGTTACATCCTCTTTAGAAGAAGGGTTTGCAATTATAATTAGTAATACACATTTGTATTTCTGACATGTACAAAATTTGTGGTTCTTTACCCTCACNTGCAATGCTGCGGAGGTCAGAAGAGGGTGTCGGATTCCCCTGGAAATGGAGTTCTCCTGGAATTGGAGTTACAGACGGTTCTCAGCTGCCATGTGGGTGCTGGGGATTGAACCCGGGTCTTCTGCAAGAGCAGTAGGTGCTCCTAACCGCTAGGCTATCTCTCCAGCCCCTGTCTCAGTCTTTTAAAAATGCAATTTTGAGCCGGGTGTGGTGGTGCACGCCTTTAATCCTAGCACTCGGGAGACAGAGGCAGGTGGATCTTTGTGAGTTCAAGGCCAGGCTGGTGTACATAGTGAGTTCCAGGACAGCTGGGGCTACAGAGAGACCCTGTCTCTGAAAAGACCAAAAAAAAAAAAAAAAAGCAATTTTGATTTTAAGATTACTATTTAAGAAATATATATAGTTGCTATAATGACTATAGATGGTGATTCCCCTGATTATTTGGGCAAAGTTAATAAGAAACCTGGGAAGGATTCACCATTCTGATACCATTAAGAACATTCATGATTCATGGAATGATGTAAAAAAGTATCAGCATAAAAGAATTTGGAAGTTGATTCCAGCCCTCATCAATGACCTCGATAGGTTTAGAACTTCAGAGATATGGTAGTGCTAGCAAGAACTAGAATTACAAGTAAAGACTGAGATATGACTGATGTGGGATTTCATGGCAAAATGCTATTGGAGAAGGAATTGCTTTCTTATGGATTAGCAAAGAAAGTCTTTTTTGATAGTCTCCTGGTGAAGATGCCTTGTATGAACATTACTACGATGATAGCAAGGGATTTAGGACATTGTATTAATGTAGTAATAAAACAATTGCACGGCTTCAGAGAAATGACTCTAAGAACTTCTGCTATAGGTGAAATGCTATCAAACAGCATCACATACTACAGAGAAAGCCCTTGCGGAAGAGTCACTTGTTGTGGCAGACTTCACTGTTATCTTACTTAAGAATTTCCAGTGGCTGAGAAGATGGTTCAGTGGACAAAGCACTTGTGCAAGCATGAGGACCGGAATTCAGATCCCCAGCACCAACATAAAGCTAGCCTGGAGATGCCCATCTGTAATCCCAGCACTGGGGCAGGGAGACAGAGCATCCCGGGAGCTTGCTGTTGCTGCCCAGTCAGTCCAGCCAGACTTTGAGCTCTGGGTTCAGTGAGACTGGTCTCAAAAATAAAGTGGTGAGTGATAAAGGAAGACACCTGACATTGACTTCTGGCCTTCATACATACTGCTGCAGGGTGCACACACCTGCACACAAGTGCACATGCATACACACAAAGAAAAGGAAAAGAGAAGAAATTGCCAGGCTAGGGGTTTAGCTCAGTGGTAGAGTGCCTATGGGAGAGGCAAGCCTCTGCCAGCAAAATGACTAAACATGATAGCTAACAACTAAAGTATTTAAGATAAGGCATTTTAAGTTAGAGTCTATGCAGTTTTTGATACTATTACTCTGTGGATATACACCGTATTTTTTTTTTTATACACCGTATTTTTACATTTATCTATCCATCGATGCCTTCATTGATTCTGTATCTTGTTTCACTGCAGTAAACATGAGAGTACAAGCATCTCTTTGATACGCTGGTTCTGTTTCCTTTGTATATACTCAGTACTAGAATATCTGAGTCATGTAAATCATGTAGTTCTGGCTTTAATTTTTTGAGGAATTCTGTACTGTTTTCCATAATAATTTACATTCCCACTAAGAGTGTTTGAGCTTCTCTCTTCCCATATCCTCACTTTTTTTTGTCTTTTTGATAATAGTTTGTCTAACTGCAGTGACATGATGTCTCATGTTTTAAATTTGCATTTGCCTGTTGACTATTTTTATGTCTTTTATTAAGAAATGTCATTTAGGGCTGGAGAGATGGCCTAGTGGTTAAGAGTGCCAACTGCTCTTGCAGAGGACCCGGGTTCAATCCCCAGCACACCTACATGGCAGCTGAGAGCCATCTTTAACTCCAGTTCTAGGGGAATCTGATACCCTCTTCTGACTTTCGCAGCATTGCACGACATGGGTGCACAAACCTACATGCAGACAGTACACTCATACACATAAAAAATTAATTAAAAGAAATGTCATTTAGAATAAAACATACATTATGGTGGGTAGTATAATTGTCAACTGAACACCTGGAAGTCAAACTTCAGGGCACACCTGTGAGGGACTGTCTCATTCAAGGTTAGAGAATGTCTGTGAGGGATTGCCCAGATTATGTTAATTGAGGTGGGGAGACCTGTCCACTGTGAGTAACGCCATCCTCTGGGCAGAGGACTCCAAACCATATGAGTGGAGAGACTTAAGCTGAATACTGGCATGCATGCATGAGTTCATTGCCATGTGCTCTAACTGCAGATAGGATAGGAACAGTAATGCTTCAGGTTCCTGCTGCCTTGATTTTTCTCCAGGGATGGATTCCTTCTCCCTTAAGTTGCTTTTATCAATGTATTTTATTATAGGAACAGGAAACAAAATTAAGACATACATAAATCATTTGAAAAGGGAAAAGAAGCTGGGTGTGGTGTTGCAAACCTTTAATCCCAGCAGAGGCAGGCAGATCTTTGTGAGTTCAAGGCCAGCCTGGTCTACATAGTGAGTTCCAGGACAGCTAGGGCTACAGGGAGACCCTGTCTCAAAAAAAAGGGAGGGGGGTAAGAAGAAAATACCCATTAAGGAGTTGGGGCTGGTGGTACACACCTGTAATTTCAGCACTGTAGACTGAGACAGAAGCATAGGAAGTTTGAGGCTAGCCCATCCTGTCTGTTCAAATCATTTGTTCATTTAAAAACTAAAATTACTTGCTTTTTTGTTGTTGAGTTCCTTATAGATTTCAGGATCTTTGACTTGAATTGCCCGTGGTAGAGTTACTGAAGTAGAAAGGCAGCGAGTGCTGGCAAAACAGGCTGGCTAGTCAGGAGCTCCTCTTTATAGAAACAAAGTCAGGCTGCTGAGTAGTCACTTGAAAACACTCACTGGAAGTTAGGATAGAGACTGGTGCTAGAGACAGGACTTCCCTGTGATTTTAGCTAATGTACTATGTAATTTAAGAGAACATGATCTTCAGTTACATGCCTTGCTCTGCTACTCTGGAAACCAGGTAAATTATATCAACTGCATTGCTAGGTGTTGAGCTCTGATTGGCAAATTGCATATGGATTGAGAAGAATTATAAAACCTACTTGTTTGGTATGCTTTGGCCTCTCTCGGTGCTGTGGCTCTTCGAACGGGCATGCACCTTGTAGAAGTGGGAATTCTGAAGCTGTCCATAGAGTCATCAGAGACGTTGACTGTTGGGGAGCATGAAGCTTTTAATTATAGGGCAGCTCCTGCATCTGCCTGGTGTGACCCTCCTCTCCCTTGAGTATGTGCTGTGTCATCTAGGACAGTGGAGAACATAGCTCCTAGATGGCCGGGCAAGCTGTCACCTGCATGAGTAACGGCAAAGCTCTCAGAGAGGAACATCTGATGCTGCCTAGCTGGCAGACTGCAGTTTCTGTCCTCTGCTCTGAGTCATCAGGTGCTAATGTGGCCTTGGTAGTCTTATGAGTCTGTTCAGTAGCTGCATAACCTCACCTGGGACCAGATTTCCTTCTAGAAGCTTTAGTGATTATGATAGGATCAGGGACTGTTAATCATCTCAGTTTCACGTGTTATTCCCTAATCCTGTGAGGAAGAGTTCACTTTATGCTTTATTTATCTTGTCTTGAGGTCTTTGCCTCTTTCCATCTGCCTGTAGCCAGTAAGGCTTCAGGAGATAAGCAAAAGGTAGACGTGGTGGTACTAATGTCTTGGAAGGGCATTGAAGCAGCATAGCCCTTGAAAGTAAGACAGTTACCATCTACAACCTAGCACAGTGCTCTACTCACAAACTTACTCTTCAACAGGTATTTATTGAGGACCCCAAGACATATGAGATACTGATAAGTTACTGCATGCATGGCCTATACCCTCTTGAAGTTTATACTAACTTAATGAGTACTAGCTGGTAGAAAAATAGTGTGCTGCCATTCAGTGTTCAGTTTTCCTGTCAGTTTCTTTTCTCTTATGAGATTAGCAAAATGATTTTAATTTATTTAGGAATTTATGTTAAGTAAAATAATACATACTTCATACCATGCTTATTTGCCTTCTGTTTTGTCTTTAAATTAGCTAGTCATTCCCTATTTCTACAATGATACACATAAGTTTATTTTCATTGAT
The DNA here is from genome assembly GCA_009823505.1 of Rhizomys pruinosus. Classification (NCBI taxonomy): domain Eukaryota; kingdom Metazoa; phylum Chordata; class Mammalia; order Rodentia; family Spalacidae; genus Rhizomys; species Rhizomys pruinosus. Next base: position 2,039,359 of record VZQC01009253.1, on the reverse strand, counting down.
GTAATAATTAGCTTCTACCTGTAATTGGTGACATAAAAACCAATAATTAATATCTACATAAAACTTGACAAAGGTAAAATGTTGAGTGTAGAGAAGTAGAAAGTTTGAGCTGTTTGATGCATACATCATAAAATTATTGTTTTAACTTGTATCAGGAGAAATAATTTACTTTTTTGTGATTTGATGTGTTGAAACCCTGAATTCGTTTTTCATTTTTTATAGCTTAGATTTTTTTTTTTCTCTACAGCATATATGCCGTGTCCCCACTTGGTGGCGCCTTCTGTTCATGTCTATGTAGCGCGCCTTTCAGTACACTCATCTCTCTCTCTCTCTCTCTCTCTCTCTCTCTCTCTCTCTCTCTCTCTCTCTCTCTGAAGGACAGTGTGCTGGACAGGAACTAGAGTAACACCCACAATCCAATTTCTCCTGTAAAGGCTCATGTTTAATTATTCAAGTAATATATAAACACATTCTTTAAAAATAACAGTGTTTCACTTTTTACCAGAAATGAAGCTGTTTTGTTTTTGTTTTGGGGGTTTTTTGGTCTTTTTGAGATAGGGTCTCCCTGTAGCCCCAACTGGCCTGGAACTCACTCTGTAGACCAGGCTGGCCTTGAACTCACAGAGATCTGCCTGCCTCTACCACTCGAGTGCTGGGATTAAAGGCATGTGCCACCACATCTGGCCAGAAGCTGTTGTTTTGTTTTGTTTTGTTTTTAAGAAAATTTTATTCCTAAAGATTTTATAGAATGAGATGAATGAGTAGTTTTTGCATTTGTAAATTTAATTCATTTAGAATGCCAAACATCATTTGGTCCTCTTTTTTCATTTTTCTTTTCTTATTGGGTGCATCTTAAATACTTTAGTAAAGAATAGGGTGACAAGGCCGGGAGAGATGGCTAAGTGGTTAAGAGCACCTGCTGCAGGCTGGAGAGATGGCCTAGTGGTTAAGAGCGCCGACCGCTCTTACAGAGGACCCGGGTTCGATCCCCAGCACCCACATGGCGGGCGAGAACCGTCCGAAACTCCAATTCCAGGAGAACTCCAGTTCCAGGGGAATCCGACGCCCTCTTCTGATCTCCGCGGCATTGCACGACACGGATACACAGACCTGCATGCAGACAGTACATTCATACACATACAGAAATAAATAAAATTTTTAAAAAAATTAAAAAAAAAAAAAAGAGCACCTGCTGCTCTTGCAAAGGACCAGGATTCTGTCCCCTATACCCACAAGACAGCTAACTCCCGTTCCAGGGGACTTGCTGCCCTCTTCTGGCCTCCTCGGGCATTGCATACATGCAGGTGAAACACTCATACACATAAAAATAAATAAATAAAAAATTTTGAAAGAATGGGATGACAGTACATTCATACACATACATAAAAAAAAAAAGAGTGTACATCTGTTACAGAAAGTTGGGGAATCCAGAGAAATGAGGTAGAAAAAGTAAGTTATCAGTTTGTTCGTTGGCTTGTAGAGAAATTTGCTGCTGTTCTTTTTAAGAGATACGGTCTTGCTTTGTTCCCTATACTGGCTCTGAACTGCTGGGCTTAGGTGATTCTCTTACCTCAGCCTTCTGACCTAAGTAGCTGCGACCATAGGTGTGCCTCTGTTCCCTAAGAATCTCAGTGGGAGAACAGATGATAGTTCATTGGTTACATCCTCTTTAGAAGAAGGGTTTGCAATTATAATTAGTAATACACATTTGTATTTCTGACATGTACAAAATTTGTGGTTCTTTACCCTCACTTAATACTATTATTATAGACATTTCCTCCATCTCTCCAAATAGTCTGCCATTTGAGTGTTTCAGTATCTGAAGCCTTTTGTACATAGACTAATGGCAATTTTCATTTAAAATTAACATCCTATTTATTACAGCTGTAAATCTTAAACTTTAGGCTCAGTTTGTAAATAAGGATAACAAGATTATTAAATAGAATACTTTTTGCATAAAAATAAAGAACAATCACTTTCTCTTGTTCTTGATGAATGGTTGATAAACTCTAATGGAAAGGATTAAATTCTCCTAAACAGTTACATCAGTTTACAAATTTAGCTAATTATTCTTTTAAGCATTTTAGTTAGGTTACATGTGTAAATCTAACATATTTGGGTTTTCCCAATTCCTAAAATGCCTGGCAAATAGGTAAACAACTCTATCAAATAAAATATTCTGATCCCTTAAATGATTCTTACTGACTCAAACAAAAAGCTCAAGGCTCATTTTGGCTCATCTTTTGCCCACATCTGTCAACAAATTCTCCCTGCTCTACTTCCTTTGAAAGTTATTGTTAATGTGTTATTACTAACATTAATTGTAGTAGTTCCTTACTTGCATCCTTGATATATCCATCCACTCTTTTTACCCCTCGTTTTCTTTCTTAAAAATTATTTATGTGTGTGTATGTGTGTGTTATATGCATGTGTGCGTGTCTGTGGGCCTTTGTGTGTGTGTGTGTGTGTGTGTGTGTGTGTGTGTGTGTGCGTGTGTATGGGTGAGTAGTGTGTCATGATGTGTGTTTGGGGGCCCAAGAACAATTTTGCAAAGTTGGTTCTCTCATTCCACTTTTACATGGATTCTAGGGCTGGAACTCAGATCTCTAGGCTCTCAGGCAAGTACCTTTACCAGCTGATCCATCTGGCTGACCCACCCCCTTTCCTTTCTGAATATAATCCACATCTGAGTGCTGCCCCATGACTGTTACTCTAGTCTAAGCCCTGTTACCTCTTTTATTTATTTATTTATTTATTATTTTTTATGTGTATGAATGTACTGTCTGCATGTAGGTTGGTGCACCTGTGTCGTGCAATGTTGTGGAGGTCAGAGGAGGGCGTCGGATTCCCCTGGAACTGGAGTTAAAGATGGTTCTCAGCCTCCATGTGGGTTCTGGGAATTGAACCCGGGTCCTCTGCAAGAGCAGTTGGCACTCTTAACTGCTGAGCCAGCTCTCCAGCCCCAGCCCTGTTACCTCTTGACTGACTTCTACAGCTGTTGTCCAAATGACCTGATTGCATTTGCTACACGTGGGCGTTCTCTGCCCACCAAGGGCTTAGTGGTGGTCTCTTCTCTCCCCACTGCCCCCAGTGCTGGGGGCCTCTGTATAGGCCAGCACTGTACCATTGAGCTCCATCCCTAGCCCATGATCAATCGGCAGTTCAACCATAGCTGATATGTTCCTGATGAATTACTGTACCTTTTTACCTTTTTGTTTTGTTTTGTTTTTTGTTTTTGTTTTTTGAGACAGGGTCTCCCGTTAGTCCCAGCTGGCCTGAAGTTCACTGTGTAGACCAGGGTGGCTTTGAACTCACCTGCCTTTTTTTAATCTTGTGTTTGGGGGTTTTGTTCATTGCCTTGATTGATTGAATGATTGACTGATTGATTTCACAATGCTAAGAATCAAATCTAGGGCCTTGTGTATTCTGTGCAAGCACTTTGTCATTGAGCTATAGTCTCAATCCCTTCTTTTCCTTTCTTTTATTATTTATTTATTTAATTTTATTTTTGAGATTGGGTCTCACTGTATAACCATGGCTGGACAGAAGTTCATTACGTAAACCATGCTAACCTCAGACTCACAGAGCTCTGCCTTTGAGTGCCTGCCTTTCTAAGGCCTGTCACATCCTCATCACGGTGAGAATAAAATTCCCAGCTCCTTACTTGGTCCACAGGGCCTGGATGGTTTCAGTCCTTCCTGGCTCAGCTGTCCTGTTCTCTGTACTGGTGACTTGGGTTTGGCCTCACTGACCCTACGTTTTCTTAAATTGTGAACATACACACTCATGCCTCAGGCTCTTCATATGAGCTGCTTCTCCAGGTCTTACATGGTTGACACTTTATTAAGTCTGGCTCCCCAGACTACCCTGTAGGGAAGAGGCCTGCACCCCCTCTCATAATGTCTCCTTCCACCATTGACCTATACTTCTGCCTGATGTTTTATTATATATTATTTCATTTCTTGTCTATTTTCCCAATTATTATGCTAAAACAGATCCTAGCACATAGTAGCTGATAAATGTTTTTTGAGTGAAGATAGGTATGTTTTCTTTACTTAATTAACACTTAATCCAAAAATGGCACTCCTTTATGATTTTAAAAATTAATCTGACCCAGGCCAGGCATGGTGATGTACACTTTTGATCCCAACAATCAGGAAGCAGAGGCAGGTAGAGTTCTGTGAGTTTGAGGCTAGTCTGGTCTATATAGCAAGTTCCAGGCCAGCCAGAGCTACATAGTAAAAGAAAAAAAAAGTAATTTGACCATAGATTTATCTTTGGGCTCCACTGCAGTTTCAGTCCATCCTTGTTAGCACCTTCCTGTTGAGTCATTTGTTACAGTCTTTAAAAGCATTATTCCCTAAATAAATTGCTGTCTGTCAACAGCAAAGAATATTGTCCTTTTCTTTTTGATGTATTTGCTTAGTCTTTCCTTTTCGGGGGGTACAGGGTGACTATCTCTCATCCAAAATGCTTGGGACTGAAACTGCTTTTGATTTTGGAGTATTTGTATATACTTCAGGTGCAGCATCCCAATCCAAAATTCCAATTACTCCAAAATCTGAGCATCATGGAGACATTTAAAAAAATTTAGACTTAAGGGCTGGAGAGATGGCTCAGTACTTAAGAGTACTGGCTGCTCTTGGAGAGGACCTGGTTAGATTCCTAGCACCCTTCTGGTGGCAACCAACCAACCAACCAACCAACCATCCATCCATCCATCCATCCATCCATCCATCCATCCGTAAGTCTAGTTCCAGGGGATCCGATGCTGTCGTCTGACCTTCTAAGGCAAGAACAGTTTCACACTTAGGTATGGAAGATTCCATTAGCTTGTTAGATAGCTGGGGCTAGCCTTGAACTAATAATCTCCTGCTTCTACCTCCCAGTGCTGGGATTACAGATGTGTACCACCACAGTCAACTTTTGATTTTTGAAATTAAACTTAAATAAATTTTATTTACTGTTCAGTACTTCAATTAAAATGGATTCTTACATTTTGCAAAGATAAGTTAATGGAATCTTCCATACCTGGGTGTGGAAATAAACTATGATTAGTCTTTGTGAACAAGGAACTGTTGTTGTTTCCAGTTTCCTGAACAAATCCTCACTGTATTCATAGATTATCCTGCCCTTAATATATTCTGGAGATGTCATGAGTAGAAAATTCAATAAAAGGATACTTTCAACATTTCCATGTAACCTTTAGTGAAAGATACTACATTGTAGAATTGATTTAGAAAAAAATATATCATTAAGGTAGACTGAGAGCAACAGTCTACTGCTAAACATTTGAGCACTTTAGGGTGATTTTGTTTCAAATGTCCTAAGTGGGATGAAATGGAGTTAGGGAAGATGGAGCCTATTTATCATGTCAGAACAATTAAAGATGACCTAGATAGGGTTTACATACCATTTCCTCACTTTCTTTCATTAAAGATTTTTTCTTTTTAATATGCTTGCTTTCTTGTTATATGTGTGTATTATAGAAATTCCAGGGGCTGGAGAGATGGCCTAGTGGTTGAGTGCCGATTGCTCTTGCAGAGGACCCGGGTTCGATCCCCAGCACCCATATGGTGGCTGAGAACCATCTTTAACTCCAGTTCCAGGGGAATCCAACACCCTCTTCTGACCTTTGTGGCATTGCATGACATGGGTGCACAAACCTACATGCAGACAGTACATTCATACACATACAAAATAAATAAATTTTATGAAAAGAAATTCCAGAAAATAGCAAAGGAACTACACAGCCTATTGTCCCACTAGATGGAAACAACCATCTAACATTTTGATGCATATTATTCTGATCTTTTCTATACATTTCTCCTTTTGGTTTAATTTTTAACACCTTTTATTTTAATTAATTTATTTTTATCCGTTATGTGCTCATGTGAATTTATCTGTGTGTGTAGGAGCCCTCGCAGAGGCCAGAAGAAAGCATTGGATTCTCTAGAACTGAAGTGACAAATGTTTGTGGGTTGCCACATGGATGCTGGGATTTGAACCCAGATCTTCTACAAGAGCAGTCAGTACTCTTAACTGCTGAGCCATCACTTCAGTCCCAAGATTTTAGTTTTTATTTATGTGTATGGAGTGGGGGCGGGGGTGCCCACAGAGAACAAAGCATAGCATCTCTTGGAGCTAGAGTTACCATCAGTTGTGACCCATGTGATGTAGGTGCTGGGAACTGAGCTGAGTCCATTGCAAGAGAAGGAAACAGCCACTGAACCATCTTTGTAGCCCCTGGTTTAATTATTAATGCCACTGGACTTTTCTGACAGTTATCCTGGGCTTAAATCCTTGCTTTACTACCTTGGGCAGATTACTTAAACTCTTGGTACATTGGATTCCTCATTTATTAAATTATAATCATGGTATCTACTTCTTAAACTGTTATAAGGATAAATGATTGTTTTGAAGTGTTTAGAACAGTACCCATGATTTATAAATACTGTGTAAGTATTGTTTAAAAGATTAACCAGACAGGGGCTGGAGAGATGGCCTAGCAGCTAAGAACGCCAACTGCTCTTGCAGAGGACCCGGGTTCGATCCCCAGCACCCACATGGTGGCTGAGAACCGTCTGAAACTCCAATTCCAGGAGAACTCCAGTTCCAGGGGAATCCGAGATCCTCTTCTGACCTCCGAGGCATTGCATTACACGGGTGCACAGACTTGCATGCAGACAGTACATTCATACACATAAATAAATAAAATTAAATTAAAAATTAAAAAAAAAGATTAACCAGACAACCTACTTTTGAAACTTAAAGGGCAAACATTTTCCCAAGTGATAGAACAGTCTGTGTACTGTAATTCATAGTGATAGTTTAGCCCTTTGTCCTGTGGATGTGCCATGAATTATTTAAGTATTGCCTTTTGTTCTTGGCTTTGTCGTTTCCATTTTCTTGCTATTATAAATAAAGCTGTGATCAACATCCTCTTTGTACTTAAGCATTTAGTCCAGTTGTCCTTGTTTCCTTAAGGCAGACTCCTATAAGAAGATTAAATACAGCGTCTATGCCCTATACATTCTTCATACCCACTGCCAAATTGTCCTCTAAAAAGGTTTATTTATACTTTCAGGATAAATGCATCCAGCAGTAAGTGATGTGGGGTCAGGAGGGAATGCCACACACTTTTAATCTCAGTTCTTGGAGGCTGCTGCAAATTTGAGGCTAGCCTGGGCTATATTAGCAAGAACCAATCTTAAAACACCAATATATGTAAGTGTGCTGATTTCTATAATTTTACTAATATTGAAGTAGTATTTTTTTTAAAAAGATCTTTGCCAGCCAGTTTAGCAAGTAAAAGGGTTTTGTTTGGTGCAGGGGTGGGGGATAGGGGAGGGAGGGAGTGGCACTGGGTATTGAACCCAGCACCATATAGCATGCTAAGCCTACACTCAACCTCTTGTTTTAATTTGTAGTTCTTGAACTTTTTTTTTTCCTATTTTAACTTATTTTTATGACTTTAATATTTTGTCCAATCTTTTCTGTTTCTTTTAGGCTTTAATCTTGTTTGCTGTGTTTTAGGAAATAGGTACTTCAAACTTTAGTAAGATCTATCAGCATTAAAATAAAATGATGTCAACATAAAATACACAGCTTTTACCTCAAAGGGGGATAAGAGTTTATTCTTGAGCCAGATATGAGTGACCATAGCCTGGAACACAGGTGCAAATTACCCCAGATTCCATGTTCCAGCACGGTAACAGTTTTGTGAAGTTTTTATAGTAACAGAACAAAGAAGGTTCTAAATCAACACACTTTTCAAATGCCCTGGTGGGTACATCGGGTCATCGGGTTACAGCAAAGTGGGAAAACCTCTCTTGTGGGACCAGATGCCTTGGGGTCAGTAAAAGATAGGGGTCTGTTCATACATTCCAAAGGATTTACCTAATAGGTAACATCACAGGATATTAGGTCACAAGCGTGGGCAATAGATGACTGTTTAAGGAGCTAAGATAGCCCACGATACTTGGTTCTGGATCTGCCACATTTCACCCTTTGCACAGTCACCTAAGTTCTAATCCATTAGTCAGTGTACAGTGTTCAGTGAAGGCGCAGCTTCTTTCTAAAACCTTTAGTTCACATGGTGGTGTACCTTCAATATTAAACTTAGGAGTGGTCCTTCAGGTTCTTTGAAAATATGTATGTTATGAAGATAAATATATTGAGCATGTTACATCAGAGCACATTTTTTTTTAATCTTAAGGACCATTTTATTAGCATTTGAGGGAAAACAAAACAAAGCAAAGCAAAACAAAAAACTCACAGGATGGAGAAGCTATAAATCCAGCAGTTGCTGGGAGGAGGGAGATGGAGAAGAGGAGAGAGAAAGTTGTATTTTTTGAGTTGGGGTTAGCTGGAGGCCTGGAAGCAGCTGTGGAAAGAGTGGTGGTGGTGTTGTGGTGGTCGAGGTGGTCCTTCAGAGAAAACAAAGTTCAGAGTTTCAAGGCAAATATGCTTTAGATTTTGGTCTGTATCCAAAGAAGAGAAAGGTGGAAAAGAAAAGTGGGTAGGCCTAGCAGTGAAGATCTGTAAACACCCGAACTGAAGGAACCCGCCTGGAATATATAAGCACATAATAATCCCTCCCATCTTCTTAGCACATCTTCAAGTGAAGAAGCTTTCCTGAGGGCTAGTCTGCTCGGCCAGGTGATTGGCAGGCCCAGCTGGATTAACTGTTATGGCAGGGGACAATTGTATGCTATGTTCTATTCTTTGGGCAGATTAGATTCTTTTTTTTTTTTTTTTTTTTTTCAAGACAGGGTCTCCCTGTAGCCCCAGCTGTCCTGGATCTCACTCTGTAGACCAGGCTGGCCTTGAACTCACAAAGATCCGCCAGCCTCTGCCTCCCAAGTGCTAGGATTAAAGGCCTGCGCCACCACTCCCGGCTCAGATTACATTTCCATCCAGGGCCAGACGCAGAACTTAGATTTCATTCTTCTGACTGGGGGCAGGGGGTGGGGGGATAGCTTCTCCTCAGTTAGACTTAACAAATGCCCAATTCCAGGCATATGGCTGCCTCTGCTGCACAGTATTTCCAGGCAGGTGAGGTGTAGCTGGTGCTGACGGTGGAGTCTTGCTTGACTCAAGGAGACCCGTATTTGCTTTATTGGTTTAGTGGCCTTTGGTAACACTCTCTGGTGTTCCAGAGGCCATCTGTACACTTGTATGTGTGGTCTCAATACATCTTTCCCATGTTAACGTCAGGTCTTCAGCAGCAGGGCCTTATCGCCTCTCTTCTTGCAGGTATCCCAGTTTAGAGGCAAGGAGCCTTTACCTTTTGTGGGGCCTTAGATCCCCTGGCCAACATCTCCCTGGTAGAATAATCCATTACTGATGTCAGAGCTCCTGTATTGATATATTTTGCTTAAGTGCATAGTTTAAGGACTTTAGTATTATATTTGGTTCTGAACAGAGAATAATCCTTTTCACAGTGTTTGGGCACAACAGCCTGCAAATTGGTTTTACATGAAGGATGCTTGTACTCATGGATTATCACTTATAGCTAAAAAATGAAAAAAAAAAACTGAGAGAAATATGCAGGACAGTTATGGCAGAATGCATGACCTCGGTTGGGGTGGGGGTGGGGGGGAAGGGAAAGGGAAATATGCCTGAACTGAATTGGAAAATGATGTATGAAATGCACAAAGCATCAATAAAAAAAATGTTTAAAAAAAATGCCCAATTCCTCCACCTTTTCATGTAGTAAATGAGAGGTAGAATCCAAAGGCACCTGAGAGACAGGGATCCATCCTCAGTGGCTTCTAAGCCTTTCTAGCTTCCTAGCATTTATCTGCCAAGAGATAAGATCCTAAAATGGGCATCATTTAGGAGATGGCCAATTATTAACCAATCTTGATATGGCAAAAATGGGGCATAGAGGGCTTAGAGTCTCTACTTTTTTTTTTTTTTTTTTTTTAAATTTCAGGTTCTGGGGGACAATCAAGGGGACCCAGATAGATGGAGTTAGATTACAGTTGGACCATCTGAGGGTGGGTCCATTGTAAAGGGAGGAAGTTGAACTTAAGACAGCAGTTAGGTACACCAGGTCCAAGGACTATTAGGATCATTACTAATATTATAATTATAACCTATTTTCACCATGAAAATCTGGAGATCCAATTCTAAGTATTTATATCCATCAGCTGAAAGGGGAAGCTACCCTGGTATTTAGGCTTTGGAAGCTAGGGGACTGTTTGTACATTTTAGTTTCTTTCCTTTCTTTTTTTGGTATTTTTGAGGCAGGGTCTCCCTTTTTTAGTACCAGCTGTCCTGGAGCTCACTCTGTAGACCAGGCTGGCCTTGAATTCACAGAGATCCGCCTACCTCTACCTCTCTAGTGCTGGGATTAAAGGCGTGAGCCACCACACCTGGCTATGTTTGTACATTTTAAAAGGATTCCCTAATAGTCTCATACAGAGGTGGACAATAATTACTAAAGGACCCAACATAGCTCAAGATAAACGTGGCTTCCATCCTGTAACCTTGTAGAAGAGTCTTTAGCATGTGCTTTGTTTTTTTTTCTAGGGACTTCAGTTACAGTTTCCCCTGTTGGCCAACCATCATATTTTTTGTAGATAAAGGCCAAATATCTTGTTCCATGTTGCTAGGATCTGATATAATGTGGCAGGTAGCCAGGAAAGCAAATTCAGGGAGAGAGAAAAGCAGTTGGAATATCAAATCTACTTGCCAATGGATCCAGGTCTGATTTTTTGAAATACATTTTCTGTCCTCTGTATTTAACCTAACATTTACATGTGACATATACTAAGAGTAGTATACCTAAAGTTAAGATAGTCAAGAACACAGTAAGGCCTAAAGAAATAAAGGCAGCAGATGAGGAAAAGAGATATTTTAACAAACCAGAAATCATGATTTTATTTTTATTTATTTATTTATTTTTTTTGGTGTTTTCGATACAGGGTCTCCCTGTAGTCCCAGCTGTCCTGGAACTCACTCTGTAGACCAGGCTGGCCTCGAACTCACAAAGATCCGCCTGCCTCTGCCTCCCGAGTGCTAGGATTAAAGGTGTGCGCCACCATGCCCGGCAGAAATCATGATTTTAATCTAAGGCAAAGAGGTGCTTTTATAAGCCAATTTGTATCATATTGACAGTATAAAAATGTAAGCTCTTGTAGACAATATATATACATATATGCCTATATAATGTTATATGTAATAATATATAATAATATACATATATATATAGAGAGAGAGATAGACCTGACTGGCTTAGAAACTTAATATGTAGAGTAGGCTGGCCTGGAGCAACAGAGATCTGCCTGCTTCTGCCTCCTGAGTTCTGCTTTAAAGCCATGTTCCACCAGGCCTGACTTAATTTTTTATTATTCTTAATTATTTGTGTGTTTCTGGGGAGGGGAGATTATAAGTATGTGCATGCAGGTGTCCGTGAGGTCAGGCATCAGATCCTCCTGGAGCTGGAATTACAGGTAGTTGTGGGCTCTGAGAATGAAATCTGAGTTCTGCTTCTGGCCCTGGATGGAGATGTTAAGAGTCTCTGAGTGCTGGAAGTCTGCAAGAGCAGCACGCCCTTTTCACTGTTGACTCATCCCTTCAGCCTCTAAACTATATATATATTTTTTCTGAACTATATTTTTATTTAAGTATTTGGGATGCTTATTGTCTCTCTAAAATACTTGTTTTAGAAGCACTTTTAGCCTATCTGGAATCTATTTGGTGTGTGATAAGAAATCTGTCTTGATTTTTCTTTTCATCCTAGCAGTATGTTGATAAATTTTTAATTTCCCCAGTGCTTTGCAGTTCCAGCCTTTCCTCGTGTTTCCTGTCTCCTGGAATCTGGGGCGTACCCCTTTCATTGTTGTTCCTTCATACCAGTTTTTATACCATTGTGTTTGGGACTCCCTTTAGTGTCTGGTAGTGCCAGTCTTCCTGCTTGTTAACTACTTCTCACAGTTTTCTTGGCTAGACTTCTAGAGTCTGATTTAGAATTATATTGTCAGACTCTGAAAAAGAATCCATTGAGTTTTGATTCAAATTGCATTTAATTAAATAATATTCACTGTGTTAAGGTTGAGTTGGCTGTCTTGTAATAAACTATGTCTGATTTTAAAAATTTATATCAGTTTGTGTTACATAGATGCAGCGGGCAGGATTACAGTAATTTGAGTTAATATCTTTATTTCCAATTGTTTTGTACATCTTCAGTATATTTGAGCACTGATTTTAGCCTAAATGTCGCATCTATTCATTAAATACTCCTTTCTTTTGGATTTGTAACTTTCCCCTTTCTGCAGTGTCCTTACTTGCAATCTCACTATCAAAGTAATCTTAAATACTTTGCCTCTAGATAACATGAGTCACCAGTTTTGTAGACAATGTTCCCAGCACACTGGTATCTTTAAGTAGTTGGCATAAGTATGGCCCATTTGGAAATATTTTCAAATAAAAATACTTTGGTGTGGAAATATGAAAAGTAAGATTTCTTTTTCCTGAAACCAGAAAGGTCATGTGAGCCTGGCAGGCTGTAAACGTTGTTGTAGTTCTTGTGTTTCCTTGTACTCTGTGTAATGATTGTAAGATTATTGTTTGCTCATTCTCTGATGCTTTCCTGTGTCCTTATTAGTGTTAACATTTTCAAATTTTATATAATATGATTAAATTATCTTCTACTTGAGCATTTTCTGTTTCTTTATGAACTCTTCAATTCTTTACTTAAGCAATGGAACAGGCATGTATACACTTTGAACTATGGTTTCTTAAATATTATTTTAACCTTCAACAGTCTCGACAACTGATTTGAAATAAAAGTTAACTTTAGTCCCTTAAGCTAATACAATGAGGTGCAAGTTGAATGTTCTGCTGTGCCGTAACGTAAGCTCATGGAAAGCCCTTTAGTAAAGGACAGTCTTGCTATGACAGCTAACCCCTCTTTTTGTGGTTGGGAGAGCCTGCCTCACCACCAACAGCCACAGGAGTTTCAGTATTCTGTTAATGAACCTTGCTTGGCTGTTGGTCCTGGTCACTGAGAATGATTCTGTTTCCTTTAGAGGATATCAACTTAGCTTGGCCAGTCCTCTTTGTTCTTCATTGTTAGCAGATCACAATATAATTATCTTTAGATTCAAATAAGAATTGTAATCTATAACTCTGTTTTTACTGATTTTTTTTTTTGCCAGTTATTCAGTGCTATCCATCAATTACTGCTAACAAACCCTAGCTTACATAGTATGGGAACTTTTTCTTGTTAGCTCTCCTTTTACTTGTTTTCCTGAAACTTTTTCCTCTTATCTTTTCCCTTGCAGCCAAGTGACCATGGCTGTGCAGCTCATTCTCTTTCCCATAGTGAATTTCCATCTCAAGAGCTCCAGGGTTTTGGAGGATCTGACAGTACTCCTCTCTCTGCCTCCTTTACCCCTGTCTGTGGATTTCTCAGTGTGGCTTTCTGCTGCCTTTTGTCCCTTGAGTTTAGAATCCTTTCTCAGGGCAGGATTCATCCACTTTGGACCCAGCTTTGGGGCCAGATTTCTGAACCCTTCTATTAAATATCCTTTAAAATTTACTTTTATTTATTAGTATGTGTATGTAAATGTGCTTGCCATGGTATTTGTGGAGGTCAGAGGACACCCTGCAGAGTCAGTGCTCTTCTTCCACCACGTGGGTTCTGGGGATTGAACTCAGGGGGTTAACCACTGAGCCATCTTACTGATCCTCTTTGAGATTTAATTAGATATCCTTTAAAGCCAAAATATGTATGAATTTGGGGCTGCTGCCTTGAACTCACAAAGATCCACCTGCCTCTGCCTCTGCCTCCCAAGTGCTAGGATTAAAGGTGTGCGCCACCACGCCCGGCCAGTTTTTAGCTTTTTAAGAAACAAAGTTCCTACTAAGATTATACTCCCAGCCCTGGAAATTTGTATTCTCATTCCATTAATGTTCAGAGCACTTTTAGAAGCCCCTCTCATTTTAGAACTGCATCCTGAGTCTCAGTCCCTTCAAATGACAGTCTCTTGAGTATTATTTAAGAAAATAAAGAAAAATTTTATGAATCAGTAAGGTGAATAACACCTATTTTATTTTTAGAAGATAATAGGGGACTATTCATGGCTATTCAGTATTGATTCTGCTTGTATGGATAGTCACTAATTAATTAATTGATTGATTAATTGTCTTTTTGAGACAGGGTCTCCCTGCAGCCCCAGTTGGCCTGGAACTCACTCTGTAGACCAGGCTGGCCTTGAACTCACAGAGATCCGCTTGCCTCTGCCTCCCAAGTGCTAGGATTAAAGGTGTGCGCCACCACACCCAGCAGTCACTTATTTCTAAAGGAGGAATGTAATGGATTTTAAGCAGCATTGTAACACATAAATAGTAGTGTCCATCTATAACTGCATTTTAATCAAAGTCTTATTTGAATCTTTTTTTTTTGAATCTTAAATATTGTGGTTTGCTTATTATATGAGACAGTATCTTGTGTTTTCTAGGCTGGCCTGAATCTCCTGAACTCAGGCAGTTCTCCTACCTCAGCCTCTGGAGTAGCCAGAATTGCAGGTGTGTTCCACCATGCCCAGCTCAATTTATTATCATTCTTGTACCCCACCCCCACCCCAGGGTGCTAGGGATCAAAATCTGGACCTCACACATAGCTAACCAAGTCCCCAAATACATTATTATTATTATTATTATTATTATTATTATTATTTGGTCTTTTCGAGACAGGGTCTCCCTATAGCCCCAGGTGTCCTGGAACTCACTCTGTAGACCAGGCTGGCCTTGAACTCACAAAGATCCACCTGCCTCTGCCTCCCAAGTGCTAGGATTAAACGCATGCACCACCACGCCCGGCCTTAAAGTAACATTTTTATATCTATAATTAGGATCCATATTATAAATAATACTGTATCATAATTTAATTAGCATAATTTTTTTTCTTAATTTGAGATACATGAAACAGTGATGTACCTGAAAATGGATGTCTTAGATTTCATGAGATCAATAAATAATTATTGTGAGAGCTAACATTTTTTGAGTACTTATCATGTACAGAGATTTTTTAGGTGCTTTATGCTGTGCTACCTGTTTGATCCTTATACTATAACTGGGGTTTTTTCTTCTTTAAGGCATCGTTGGCTTCACTGCATGACTGATGACCCTCCGACAATAAAACCACCAACTGCTCGTAAATTCATCTGGGCAAACCATAAATTCAATGTGAGTGGCACTCCTGAACAGTATGTACCTTATTCCACTACTAGAAAGAAGATTCAAGAATGGGTCCCACCTTCAACACCTTACAAATAAAGCCAGTGAAAACCAGTTTCAACATGTAAAGTCCAGGACTTTCCATGGAAATGCACTTTTGATTGCTGACCGTGAACTTGATTAAAATTGTTTGAACAAGCGGTGTCTTTGTGCATTTTTTCCCTTGACTTTGTCATCAGCTGCAAGATAGAAGCTCACACAGGAGTAATCGAAGCAGACATCAGTTAGGGGGCTGCTGGTGCGAAGCTCCCATTTCTGGAAAAAGCTCCAGGGGTCATGTTTGTGTTTCGTGATCCTACCTGAATACCATAGTTGATTGATAAGGCCAGACCTAATTCTAAGCTCAGCCAATTCCAGGTGGGCATTGGGAAGCTGAACGGAGAGACAGAAAGGCTGATGGCCTGGCAGCTCCCAGGTCATCTGAGACTCCTGTTTTCTGGGTTTTCATTATTTTTTTTAATTTTTTATTTTTTTATTTTATGTGTATGAGTGTACTGTCTGCATGTAGGTAGCTGCACCCGTGTTGTGCACTGCGGAGGTCAGAAGAGGGCGTCATATTCCCCTGGAACTAGAGTTAAAGACAGTTCTTAGACACCATGTGGGTGCTGGGAATTGAACCCGGGTCCTCTGCAAGAGCAGTTAGTGCTCTTAACCACTGAGCCATCTCTCCAGCCCCTTGATTATTTTTAAGAGATTTATTTCTGTGTGAGTGTGTGCGGGCGCATGCACTTGCACTGATGTATGCCATGGTGTGCAGGTGCCCATGGAAGCCAGAAGAGTGCTAAAAACCAAGCTTGCGTCCTCTGGGAGAATAGCAAGCACCTTTAATCACTAAGCCATCTATCCAGCCCCAAGTTTCAATTCTTTAACAATTTATTTTAGTTTGCAAACTCTGCTAGGCTCCATTCTAATATAATTTAATTATTTATTTTGAGACAGGGACTCATGTAGCCCAGGCTAGCCTTAAACTATATCAAAGCTCTGTCACTGTGGTATAGCTAAACTCCATCAAAGCTCTGTCACTGTGATATAGCTAAGCTCCATCAAAGCTCTGTCACTGTGATATAGCTAAGCTCTGTCAAACCTCTATCACTATGGTATATCAAAGCTCTGTCACTGTGGTATAGCTAAGCTCTATCAAACCTCTGTCTATCACTATGGTATATCAAAGCTCTATCAAACCTCTATCACTGTGGCATATCAAAGCTCTGTCACTGTGGTATATCAAAGCTCTGTCACTGTGGTATATCAAAGCTCTATCACTATGGTATATCAAAGCTCTGTCACTGTGGTATATCAAAGCTCCATCACTATGGTATATCAAAGCTCTATCACTGTGGTATATCAAAGCTCTGTCACTGTGGTATAGCTAAGCTCTGTCAAAGCTCTGTCACTGTGGTATAGCTAAGGAGGATACTGAACTCCTGGTCCTCCTGGAATTACAGGCATGTGCCACCTAGATTTGTTTGTTTGGGTAGTTATCTATTTGAATTTTGTATTTTGCTCACATGTATGTAAGTGCACCTGTGCATGCAATGCCTGCAGAGGCCAGAAAACATCATCTGACTCCTGGGAACTGGATTTTAAGATTGTTGTTAGCCACCTTGTGGGTGCTGGGAACCAAACTGAAGCCCTCTGCAAGAACAGCCAGTGCTTTTAACCACTAGGCTATCTCTCCAGCCCCTTATTTTGTTTTTAAATCCACAGATCCAGACAACCAAACCAGCATCTCTGAGAAGGAAAGCCAGGCCACTGATCAATTTTGACTGCCCTCCCTGTAGTTCCACTTGAATCTAAGGTTGTGAATTTCTGAGCTAAAGAGACCAACAAACCAAAATCAGCTCTAAATCTTTCCCTCAGTCAATACTGAGTATCCCTGTTTAGCTGGATCAGAATGAATTTGGAGCCCTCGGGAAACACTGTGCTCAATATGCTCTTTAGGGCAGCTGTTGGCATTTTGCTGATTGGCTGATGGAGCACAGGATCAAATAATAAAAGCTGTCTTTTTTTCTTTTTATTTTTGAGACAGGGACTAGTTCTAGCTGGGCTTGAACTCACAGAGATCCACCTGCCTCTGAAAAAGCTGTCTTTTTTTAAAAAAATATTTACTACTTGTTTTTTTTATATGTATGAGTGTATTGGCTGCATACATGTAAGTGCACCTATGTCATGCAGTGCCCACAGAGATCAGAAGATGGCAGATTCCCTGGAACTGGAGTTATGGATGGTTGTTAGCTGCCATGTGGGTGCTGGGATTTGAACCCAGGTCCTCTGAAGAGCAGTCAATGCTCTTAACTGCTGGGCCATCTCTCCAGCCTTTAATATCCAGCTTTTGCTGGATTCAGATTTCACATGCTGTGTTAATCTCCCATTTCACTGACTCACTTCTCTGTCAGGCTTTAAAAGCATTGTTTTCTACTGCATGCCTTTAATCCTAGCACTTGGGAGGCAGAGGCAGGCAGATCTTTGTGAGTTCAAGGCCAGCCTGGTCTACAGAGTGAATTCCAGCTGGGGCTACAGGGAGACCCTGTCTTGAAAAGACAAAAAAAAAAAAAAAAAAAAAAAAAGTGGCAAGAGAAACGTGAATAATCAGAAGTTCTTAGCCCCCGACTCAAGGACCCTGCTACAATAATATGTGTACCATGGCTTGCCCATGTAGCCATTTTCTTAAGTGACATGTACATGGATAAAAGCCTAAAACTCCAAGTTTCTATGACAAATGTGCTTCAAGTTATTCCTAATTGGAAGGTAATTGAAGATATTATGGCCCCCTGATTAGCATAAAGGATTATGGGAGATAAGCAGGGTTGGGGGGGTCCTATTTCATGTGAGTCCTGGACACTGACCTCAGACATATCCCTACTTCATGGTGTGTATCTTCAGTCCCTGAGTATAGACAGTATTGGCCTCATTTACAGCATGTGATCAATGGCTCCCTGCCTTGTGTTCCTGTGGTAGAAAGGTCAGGATGAGCTATTTGGACTTTCTCTCCAGAAATTTAATATGACCCTGATACTTACAGCTGAGGCCTCTGGGGAGGGAGTAGGATAGGATAAGGGCAGTAGAACCCTGCGATAGAAAACTGATGGCTTCATAAGAAGGAAACAGACATAAGACCGACATACATGCTCACTGTCTGGTGCCTTGAGTTGTTTTCATTGTGCCATCTCAAGACCACCAGAAAGAAGGTCATCACCACATACTGCCCCTCCACTTAGATCAGAACTGTGAGTTAAAAGAAATCTTTTTTTTAATGTTTAAATGATGTTTTAATTAATAAATAGCTATGTTTTACAGAATCTGAACTCTCATTTTTTGTGGACCTACATATCATTGAAGAGAAATAAAACACTTCCTCAATTTTCATCTTGAGCCCTCATAAGTCTCCCCTTACCAAATGCTGATTTTGAGTGCTCACATTAGTGTTGGCTAGCTATATTCCAAACAACCAGCAGTCTTTTGTGACTACAGGCAGCTCCTGTATTGGGTAGGACAGAGAGGTTGAATTTGAGAGGAAATAACATACTTTGAAAATAATTGGCTTAAGGATCCCACAATAAGACATATATTGGAGGGAGAGAACTAAATTACAAAGAAATGTGCAGCCCTGACTTGGAGACTCTGGGAGTCACCTGCTTGGAGGATCAGCCACAAAGGAAGGTCAGAGAATGCTAAACACACTTTGCCAGAGAATGGCTCCAAATGATTACTTTTGAATAATTTCATTTCTTAAATTCACGTGCACTGTATTAGCTATGACTTTTTTTTTCGCCTTAGGGTGGCGCCTGCCTTTAATCCTAGCACTTGGGAGGCAGAGGCAGGCAGATCTTTGTGAGTTCAAGGCCAGCCTGGTCTACAGAGTGAGTTCCAGGACAGCTGGGGCTACAGGGAGACCCTGTCTCGAAAAGACATAAAAAAAAAAAAAAAACAGGGGCTGGAGAGATGGCCTAGCGGTTAAGCGCGCCGACTGCTCTTACAGAGGACCTGGGTTCGATCCCCAGCACCCACATGGCGGCCGAGAGCCGTCTGAAACTCCAATTCCAGGAGAACTCCAGCTCCAGGGGAATCCGAGACCCTCTTCTGACCTCCGTGGCGTTGCACGACACGGGTGCACAGACTTGCATGCAGGCAGTACATTCACACACATACAGAGCTAAATAAAATTAATAAAAAAAAAAAAATTTTATAAAAAAATTAAAAAAAACAAAAAAACAAAAAACATTTATTGTTTGCGTTTATGTGTTAATGTACATATATATGTGTGTATATATGTAAGCATATGGGCATACCTGTGCCATGGCACACATGTGGAAGTCAGGATAACTTTGGGGTGTCGGTTCTCTCCTTCCATCATGTGGGTTCTGGGGATTGAACTCAGAGTCTCAGGCGAGGGATTGAGCAGTTTTACCTGCTGAGCCATGTCACTTTCCCCCAACTTCTCTTTTTTTTATTATTATTATTTGTTTATTTTTAAGGGATTCTACAATATAATAACACAGTTGTTTTCAGATAGCATTGATGTTACTCAGTTTGCCATACAATTAGGTAATTGGTGCATTTTGCAAGTATCTATATCCAAATTTTGAACAACCCAAGGTTCCCATAGTCCAGTTGGAGAAGCATATATGCACAGACATGTTGATCAATTAGTAGTCCAGACTATATTGCTGTAGTCTCATGATTCACCCCTATCTCTCCACAGCCCTTACATTCTACCACACCTCCCCACAATTGGTTCCCTGGGCTTTGGGAAAGGGGCACGAGTGGGTGAGAAGAAAACAGTCTACTTTCTTTGGAGTTGTCATTTTCTAAGAACAAAACAGGTATAACTACCCTTTTTTAATTGACTGATAGGCATAGGAACTGTGAAAGGATAATTATCTAGAGCCAAATTCAATAGTAAAGTCTTTATAAGTTGTGTAATTAAGCAAAATATATTACTACAGGGACGCTCTGACATCAGCAATGAATTATTCTGCCTAGGAGATGTTGGCTAGGGGATTCAACCCCGCCCCCCAAATTATAAAGGCCTTTTGCCAATAAGTGGGATATATGCAAGGAGAAAGGCAGTAAGTCCCTGTTGTTGAAGACCTGGTGTGAGCATGAAAAAATGTTATGAGACGTCACTTGCTAGCGTACAACTGGCCTCTGAAATGCCAGAGAGCATTACCAAAGGCCACTAAAGCAATACAGCAAAATATTGGTCTCCCTGAGACAAGCAAGACTCCTCCATCAGTATCAGCTACACCTCAACAGCCTGGAGATACTGTGCAGCAGTGGCAGCCAAGTGTCTATATATATATCCCAAATCTAATTGGCTATTAGCTCTCTCCTTAGAGGAATAACTCACAGTGGATGCCACAAGCTTATGTCCTCTAGTGGTTAGGAGATGTTATAAGCCACAATAAGAACTTGTCACCCTTTATAGAGAAACCACAGTTTGCGGATTAGCATACCATCCAAGCATCTGTGTCTATGCTCACAGCTTAGCTTGACATAATAATTGGTACTGCTTAAATGCCTGTACATCCAATTGCTTGTGCTTTGTTAGTATGACTAAAAAGGTATCACTGGAAAAGCTGTCAACCCATGAAAGGAAACAATCTGAACAGACTAGAGTCCAAAATGACAACTCCAAAGAAGTAGACTGTTTTCTTCTCAGCCACTTGTGCCCCTTTCCCAAAGCCCAGGGAACAAATTGCGGAAGAGGAGGCGTGGTAGAATGTAAGGGCTGCGGAGAGATAGGGGTGAATCATGAGAGTACAGGAATATAATCTGGACTCCTAATTGATCAACATGCCTGTGCATACAAGCTTCTCCAACTGGACTATGGGAACCTTGGGTTGTTCAAAATTTGGACATAGATACTTGCAAAATGCACCAATTACCTAATTGTATGACAAATTGAATAACATCAATGTTACCTGCAAACAACTGTGTTATTATATTGTAGAATCCCTTAAAAATAAATAAAATAAAAAAAGAAATTGCCACTATAAAAGTTGGCTCTAATTTACAGTTAGGGAATGATTTCATTACCATCATGTTTTTCTTTTTCCTATAAAGGGGAGAGGTAGGAAGGTTTCTCCATACCTGGAAGGTAAAGTTCATTAGGGCCCATTATAAACAGTTAACCCCAATAGTATTCAGAGAGCTGCTCAGTGTCTGTGACTCAGGCAGTCTGAGGTTCCTCTTTCTTTAATGTTCAGATGGGCCAGCCTCTCTGCTGGCATTTCCCAGTCCATCCTGCACAGCCATAAGTTGTACGTTTTCAGGCATTTAGATTGGTGATTTTTACCTGTGGGAACATAAAATTCTCCTCCCATTGTTAGTTTCAAGATCTCAAAAATTGAAAATTTATCAATAGGATTGGAACACAGAGTTTTCCATTTGTATCCCAGAAATGATACTACCCCACCTCCCACCTCCCTCTTTTTTTTTTTTTAGTTTTTTATGTTTTGACCTATAGATGCCTAAGTTCTTTATAGGGTTATAAGTATCAAGCATTTCATTATAGTAACAGAGAATGGCTGTGTACCACTGTCTACCAAAATACTAAATGAAAAAGCAGTATAGGGGCTCGAGAGATGTCTCAGTGGTTAAGAGAACTGGTTGCTCTTTCAGAGGACCAGGGTTCAGTTCTCAACACCCACATGGCGGCTAATAACCATCTATAACTCCAGTTCCAGGGGATCTGATGCCCTCTTTTGACTTCTGCGGGCATCGCACACATGGATGCACTTATTTATATACCTGCAAGCAAAGCACTCATACACTAAGTAAAATTCAAAGGGCAATGTTTCTTTGGGATAATTAGATTAGTGTGATCATGAGAGGTAGTTCCTGTGGTTCCTGTTATCATCTCAAATGTACAGAGTACTTCTGGTTTATCCCTGAGAGAGACTGGCAGGCATGGAGCATGACAATGGAGGGAGTAGAACTAAATATTGGAGTGACTAGCAGTAAAGCTGCTATTCCTGAAATGCTGTCTTTATTGGGGTGAGTTTGGTATGTAATTCTAACTGCTTCACTTTTACCTATTTGCTTTGAAGAATCTTGTCAGCAGTTGTTTGCTTTTTACCTGACAGGGACAGGAATACTTTTACAAGTCTGTCCTAAGATTTGTTCCGTAAGGACATTTAATGTCTCACCAAACCTTGAGATGTCACATTCATCCACTATACTCACGCAAAGCAGGAAATGCCTGATGCCTTAGATGGTAAGACATAAGCATGCCAAAGAGTGGGATCTGAATCTCAGAAACATGAGGACTGTCTTGTTACATACAGATAATCTTATGCTAATAAAAACTTAAGGACTTGGTATAATTCCCAGGGACTCAAGGGTCTAGGTCATGTTGCGATAGCACCAGTAGTGGTAAGGACAAATTGCTACACCCTATCCCTTCTTTAGCTAAGAAAGCTGCAGTACTGCTGGGTGTGGCAGGCCTGTCCTATAATCCTGGTACCTAGGAGTTTAGAGAAAAGAAAGAATAAAAAGAGAGAAGGGAGAGAAATGAGAAAATGGGAGGAGAAGGAAAAGAAAAGAAGGGAAGAAAAAATGAAAGGGGAAGGGAAAAGAGAATGAAAAGAGGGAAAAAGAAAGAAAGGAGGAAGAAGAGTCCGTCGTGCTGCCTGGATTCCTGAGGCAGCACGTCACACATAGATATTTATCAGTTGACCTGAAAATCCGGCAACCCCAAATCAGCACTGCTAGACAGTCTGGGTTGCA
Source organism: Rhizomys pruinosus (assembly GCA_009823505.1). Taxonomy (NCBI): domain Eukaryota; kingdom Metazoa; phylum Chordata; class Mammalia; order Rodentia; family Spalacidae; genus Rhizomys; species Rhizomys pruinosus. Next base: position 2,016,376 of record VZQC01009253.1, on the reverse strand, counting down.
GCCTGGGCAGCTTTGCCTCTCAGCCTCTGTGTCTGGCACTTACTGAGCTTAGAGACTGTCTCTGAGGGAGAATTACAATGGAAGGCCATAGGCGGGGAATGAGGTGATATACCCCTTCAGGAGGTCATATTATTCTTTTTGAGAAACCTCTCATTTGCTATTGGGGCTGTTAGAGACCATGGGGTGCAATGCTGTCTGATCCACTCATAAAAGTCTGTTTCTGCTCCAATTCCAGGAGAACTCCAGTTCCAGGGGAATCCGACGCCCTCTTCTGACCTCCACGGCATTGCACGACACGGGTGCACAGACCTGCATGCAGACAGTACATTCATACACATACAGAAATAAATAAAAAATTAAAAAAAAAAAGTCTGTTTCTGGCAGCACTCTGTCACCTCTCATCAGGGACCAGGGCAGGCTATGGAGCCATATTTAGTTAGTGTGAGCAGGTCCACATACTCCATTCCTTAGAGTGCTCTGTCCCTACCAGTCCCTTTGCTTTTGTGGATCATTATTGTCTAATTAACTAAAAACGAAAAAGGTCAGCCTGGCTTGCAGATGTTGAACACGGTGCACAGCTAGCTAATGGGCTCTGTTGGGTGTCATGACCCCTGCCCAGGGCTGTCTTGAAGGATAAGTAGAGGGCAGATTTGAGTAAATAGATTGTAAACAGTACCTTTTATCCAGTGCTTTGACTTGAAGGATCCAGGACCAGAGGTTAAGATCTATAATCAATCACTAGATGGATGGCCAGAGACCTGAAAAAAGGCAGTATTTTAAGATTGGTGGCAAGTTTGGGGAAGGGCTTTGAAAGTGAACCTTGAAAATTAGACCTTGATCTTAAGATTTAGAGCAAATCCAGGTGCTTATTGAAATCCCTCCAAGAACAAATCCTCCTCTCAGCATTTGCTGGTTCTGGTTGGGACCCAACACAAACACAGTTAAGCTCAGCAGTGTCAGGAAAGGCTCATCTCATTGGACTTCGATTGGGGGAGAAAAGTTATATGCTTCTCTTAGAATAGGCAGTTGTTCTGCATTTAGATCTTGCCTTATCTAACAGGTCTTAGCCAACGTTACTGTTTGTGGGCTAAGAATGCTGTCTTGGGGTTCTCTGGAAGGCTGGAACTAGTAGAATGAACATATATTATTAAAGGATTTGTTAGATTGGCTTCCATAGTAGGGGCTGGATAGTTTAAAAATGGCAGCCTGAGAACTTGCTAGCAGCTTAGTCCCTGAGGTTGGGTGGATCAGCATTGCCTATCTGCTGCTGAAGGCCTGAAAGACTCCTGGAGAGCCCCTGGTCTGCAGTCCACAGCAGAAGGCTGAAGAGGCAGAACGCTGACGCTGACACCAGTGAAGGCAGGCAGCAGCGGCCACAGGATAGATGCATTCACCAGCAGGAGGTCGCTGTTGGAAGGTGCTGCCCCCTCTGGGGGACTGTCTTCTCCCCTTACCTAGAAATGCCCTCACAGACCTGTTCAGAGATTTATCCCAATTCCAGATCTAATCAAGTCCACAACCAAAATTAGTTGTTGCAAATGCCATCCTCATTATCATACAAAGGACAGTGACCTTGGCCAAAAGATCACAGTCTCCTGTCTGGTGGATATCTCTGTCTCTACTTGGATTCACGAGGTGCCCCTGGCGACTTCTCAGATGTCTTTCTCCTTTCTCCCTCTGTTACCTGCTGTGTGTCAGTCTTTGTATTCTTCAAAGAGCCAATTGACTCTTATCTGGGGCCTTTGCCTTGCTGTTCCTTCTAGAATCTGGAATGGTGGTGTAAAATCTTTGCATAACTTTCTTTTTCTATCATTTGTGTCATGCTTTACAAATATCATCTGTTCTAGTTTGCCTTCAATTGCTGTGACAAAACACACCGACTACTACCAACTTAGGGAGGAAAGGGTTTATTCATCTCACAACTCCGGGGTTACAGTTCATCACTGAGGGAGCCCAAGGTAGGAACTCAGGGCAGGAATCTGGAGGCAGGAGTTGAAGCACAAGCCATGGAGGAATGCTACTTACTGGCTTGCTGCTTACTGGCTTGCTCCTCTGGCCCACACCCAGCCTGCCTTTTTTTTTTTTTTTTTTTNGGGGCGCCCCCACCCCCCCCCCCACCCCCTGGGCGCTCGACCGCCCGCCGATTACCGACCAGAGGCTGGGGTCTCCACCGCCTACCGATATCTTTCCAGGCCTTCCGCTGCCGGAGTTTTACTTTTTTTTTTTTTTTTTTTTTTTTGTATAAGCTTTAAAAGTACTTATTGTTCTTTTTTGGGGGGCATGAGCAAAATTATTCCAGTAAATAATCTGTATGTTGAACATCCACTGTCCACCTACTAAAACCCTAAATGTGTAGATGTAATGAAATAAAACTAATGAAATAAAACAATATTGATCAGATTTAATAATTTTAATAGTGATGAGATAATGACCAAAACAAAATAACAATCATGAACAGCAAATAGTGAAATTTCAGAAAACAAAAGCTCTCATAGTAAAACTATTAAAGCATGCAAGTGGTTGTAAGTGGGAAACTAAAGAGAGTTCACTGAGCAATTTTATAGGAGAATGAAAGCAATGCCAATTACCATTATGGCATGCTGTGCTTCCAGAAAGATGGGTGATTACTTTAAGGGCTGGTAATTGCTTCTGGGATTAGCTTGCAAAGACCTCTAGACCTTTATCCTGCTCCCATACACAGAGAAATCCTATTTGTAACACTGGCCTCCAGCATAACAATCAGACACTGGTGCCAAGAGTCTAACTTGTATGAAACGCAGTTGCATCCTAAGTGTGCAGTAAGCCAGCCACATTCAGTAGGTCTGGCTTCAGGGAGATAATGTCCAGATTGTTCCTAAGATGGTGGACATAATGGAATTATAGAAATGGGCACATGGTGGCAGATTACTTGTTTTTAAAGCAAATCTTTTGAAACAGCTTGTTCCAGAGAGAAGAGGATGTACCAGGACTACTGCTGCACATTTCACACAGAATACACAATGAATGGTCTCCTGGAGTTGTGCAACATGTTGGTTCTGGGTCACCCACCCCCCAGATAGGGCAGGTCAGGAATCAGGCTGCTGAATTTGATGCCTGCCCTTGCATCTTATCATAAAAACCCTGACTTCTTTTCAGGACCACTATCCCCAGTACTTTCAGCCTCTGTGGGTCAGTGGGTTTGACTACGCCCGCTCACTCTCTAATTCTGAGACTATCACATCCCACTAGCTTCATTGATTGGTCCAGGACATGCCAGTGAAACTCAAGTCCAGGACTTAAGATGGAAACACAGAAAATGGACGTCCTTACTTCCTAACACTTAAACTTGGAGAACATAAACCTGTGTGGCCAGGAGACACTACAGCAAAGAAGGCAGTTTAAGAAGAAGAATGCAAAGAGGGTGGAGGCAGAAGGACTAGAACAGATTCCCGAGTTTAGAGTCCGAGGGCCTGACACTGTGTGACTGAAGCAGTGCAGGCCATTTGGAACCCAGTGTGTGACCCACACACCTGCCATTTATTTTTCTTTTGCCTCTACATTGTCTCAGGCTTTCCTCATTTGCAACTGAATGTCCTCACTGATAAAATCTTTACAGCTGGATCATTTCTCCATGAATAGTGGAATTTGATATTGGCATTCTCCATCTTTACTCAATAATACCCCTGATTATGAAATTTCTGATGAAAAAAATGAGGGCATTTTATGAACCAGTAGTGTTCTTTGCAGGATTTATTACTAAAACCTAATAAATAGCTGCCTTGCTGACTGTGTTCATATTGAAGTGGATGCACATGTTCCACGAAGCCTCTGCATGTGTGTTTGAGATACAGCCAGGTTTCAGGATTGCTGTGTGTGGTGGCTATGCCCAATAATTCCAGTTACTCAGAGCGCTTCTTATTCCCTGGGCTTGGAGGGTGAGCTGCAATAAAATTGGGGGGGGGGGGAGAAAAGATTCCCAGTCATTTTTATGTCACTAAAAAAGGCTAAGCCCCAGTTCCACAGTCTTGGATGACTTAGGATGATGCTCTTTCTCAAAGCACTAGGAAGAGGATGGGAAATTATGCACAAGAAAAGCTGTTCCTTTGAAATTTAAAGATTAGGTTTCCATGAAAAACTATTTTTTCACTTTGAAAAGCTATCTTTTTGCTTAAAGTTAGGATTCATAAATTTGCAACACTAAGACTTTCAAAAAAGCACAGATTACTAGGACCATTAGCCCTAATTTAAGGTAGGTAGGAAAAAAATTACTATTACTCATGGAGTATACTCAGCTATAAATGCACGAGTATCATTTAATAAAGCAAACTCCACAGGGGTAAAAGGAAGCTCATGAGAGGAGGATTGTGGGGATGATGTCCATGAGAGGAGGATTGTGGGGAGACGGCTCAGTCAGCAAAGTGCACACTGAAAAACTACAAGGAGCTGATCTTGGATCCCCTGCAGCCATGTAAAAAAATCAGGTGTGGTGACACATGTCTATTAATCCTAGCATTGAGAGGTACTGGCAAGAGGATCCCAAGGAGAATCACTGGCCAATCTACTCAGTCGGTGAGCCCAGGTTAAGTGAGACATCTCAAGAAATAAGATGGAAACTGACTGAGGAGCACACCTGACATCAACCTCTTCCCTCCATACACACACACACACACGTGTGAGTACCTGTTTACTCCCACACACACACACACCACATACACTTATGCACACACACAAAGAAACTGGGAAATATTTGTATTTTCTCATTGCTGTGACAAAATAACAATGTAAGGAATGAAGGGGTTATTTTGACTCACGGTTTGAGGGGAAGGCAGGACAGTGTGAGGAGGCAGGTCACATTGCCTCTGTCAGGAAGCAGAGAGGTGAATGCTGGCTCCTCCCCTTCTTACTAAGTCCAGGACTTCAGTCTGTGGAACGGTGCTGCCCACGGCCAGAGTGCATTTTCTCACCTCAGTTAAACCTCTCTGGAAATGCCCAAACGATTGTCTCCTACATCCATCAACTTGGCACTCAAGAGTAACTGTCGGAATATCTCCAGATGGACAAAGCATGTGTACGTTAAAGACATAATTTTGTGCTGGGAAAATGAATAAAACAACCAATTCTGTTATGTTTGCATTTAAGTTACAGAAAAAAATCAATAAAATCATCTCAGGATATGTGAGTTTAAAAAAGGATCGAGTCAGGATTGATTACTAATAGTATGGGGCTTGGAGGAAAATGTTCTGGAATTGGTCATGATGGTTGTATGGTATTATAAACATAGTAAAACACTGGAATTACATACTTTAATTTAGAAGGTAGATTTTATGCTATTTGACTTTTATCTTTATTTTCAAAAGAATTTAAGAAACTCAGTTCTAGTGTGTTGTTGACAGGAGCCCTGTTCCTCAGCATAAAAGAAAATGACATTTACTCTTCTACAGATCCTGTTAAAAACAATTCTGTTCTGGGGGAAGCACCAATGATATCTCTCTCTCTCTCTCTCTCTCTCTCTCTCTCTCTCTCTCTCTCATTTTTTTTTGCATAGATTTAGTTGAGCATCTTTCTACACCTTCCATTAACCTGAAGGTACAGTGCGGTTTGTGAGATGAAGAGGAAGGGGGGGCATTCAATAGTTGGACTGCGAATAGAGAAGATGGCTCTTTCAGGCATCTGCTGAGGCTGGGCTTTATATCCTGGCTTGGAAACAAATTTGGGAAACCTTAACTTTCAAGAAACCCGATACAGCGTGGTGTGGTACTGGCGGCCCTTGCCTAGACAGCAAGCACTAGGGAGGCTGGGGCAAGAAGATCACGAGCTTAAGGCTAAGCTTGAACTGCAAACTGAGACTCTGCTCCAAAACAAAACAAAGAAAACTCATATTAAAGTTTAAATCTAATCTGGTATGAATGATATAATACATTTTTTTTTATTTTATTTTATTTTTTTTTTTAATTTTTATTGATGGTTTGTGCATTTTATACATCATTTTCCAATTCAGATCAGGCATATTTCCCTTTCCCTTCCCCCCCACCCCCACCCCATCCCAGATCATGTATTCTGCCATAACTGTCCTGCATCTTTCAGGTTTATTTTTTTTCATTTTTTAGCTATAAGTGATAATCCATGAGTATAAGCATCCTTCGTGCAAAACCAATCTATAGACTGTTGTGCCCAAACCCCCACAGTCCCACCATTCAGTGGAGGTTGACAGGTTGTTTGTTCAATCAAGTTGATCAAATGAGTGTCCAGACTACATCGCTGTAGTTTCACCGTTCACCCCAATCGCAGCCTTTACATTCTACCACGCCCCCTCTTCCGCAGATTGTTCCCTAGGCTTAGAAAAGGGGCACAGGTGGATGAGAAGTAAAACTGTCCTCTCTCTCTGGAGCTGTTGACTTGGATTCTGGTCAATTCTGGCTGTTTCCTTTCATGGGCTGACAGTTTGTTCAGGAGTAACCTTTCGATCCTACTAATGAAGCACAAGCAATTAGATATATAGGTATTTAAGCAGCACTAATAGTTATGGTAGGTTACTTTGGCATAGACACATATGTTTGGATGATATGTTAATTCATGAATTACATTTTTACCCCCTGATAAATATAACAGGGTCTTACTGTGGCTTATGACATCTCCTAACCTGTAGAGGATGTAGGCTTGTGGCATCAGCCATGGGTTATTCCTCCAAGGAGAGAGCCAACAGCCAATTAGATTTGGGATATACAGGCACATGGCTGCCTCTGCTGCACAGTATTTCCAGGCAGGTGAAGTGTAGCTGGTGCTGATGGTGGAGTCTTGCTTGACTCAGGGAGACCCGTATTTGCTTTATTGGTTTAGTGGCCTTTGGGAACACTCTCTGGCATTCCAGAGGCCATCTGTACCCTTGCATGTGCGGTCTCAATACATCCCTCCCATGTTAACGTCAGGTCTTCGGCAGCAGGGTCTTATCGCCTCTCCTCCTGCAGGTATCCCAACTTAGGGGCAAGGAGCCCTTACCTTTTGTGGGGCCTTGGATCCCCTGGCCAACATCCCCCTGGTAGAACAATCCATTGCTGATGTCAGAGCTCCTGCATTAATATACTTTGCCTAAGTGCATAGCCCAAGGACTTTAGTATTATATTTGGTTCTGAACAGAGTATAATCCTTTTCACAGTTCTTATGTCTATTAGTCAATTAAAGAAGGCATTTTTACCGGTTTTATAAGAGATTACCTCTATAATAGTTGTCTCCAATTTACAGTTGGAAAATGACATCATCATCGTCATATTTCTCCTTGTTCTATGGGGGGGGAGGCAAGAAAGTCATATCAAAACCTTTGTTGCACCTAGAAGGTATAAGTTTCATTAGGACTCATTATAGATAGTTGTTACATGTAGGATCCACAGAAGGGTTCGATGTTTATGGCAATCTGAGGCTTTTCTTCCTTTCAGTGTTCAGACGGGTCAACCTTTCAGTTGCCACTTTTTGGTACATCCTACTCAATGCAAAGCTGTATCTTTTCTTTCTCAGCCGTTAAGTTGGTGACATTTTGTCCTGTTGGAACAAACAAATCTTTTCCCATAGTTAGTTTTAAGATTTGAATTGCAAGGTTCTTGACTAGAAGGTTTCATGTCTGTCTGTACCCGCCCCCCCCTTTTTTTTTTTTTTAAGCCATGAGTCTACAGAAGACAGTTGTATTATAATAACTATAGGGTGGAATCAGGCACAGATTTCATCAAATTCACCCATGCTGTTTTGGGTGACTGTATATATGATTAACTTGGAAGCAAACTTAATTTTGTTAAATCATCTGGTAAAGAGAATGCTACAAGGTGATACTGTACAACAGAGAATTATAGAGAACATTTGTAGTGCCATCCCAAGTTTTGCTCTATGAGAATTTTGTGTAAAACAAATGTGGACAACAGCAATTTATATCTACATTTAACTCAGATGCATTACTGTTTTTATCAGAGTCTGTAAACCAATGTTGTTTAATATACACCATATTTACTTTTACTAAGTCCTAAAAACACCATGTATCCTGTAGACAGTGTCTAGGTGAAACTGAGTACTTGCTGAACTACATCAATTAAATATGCTTGATTGAATATACATCCGTGTCCCTCTCCCACCCATCCCCCCTTCCCAATTCACCATTTCAGTCCATTTTCTGATGCAGTCTTTCTGTTGTTGTTCTTTTACTATGCAATCCCTCTCCATGAGAAATATTTATATCTGGGTTGTTGTACTATGCATCCACATATAGAGGGACAACCATTTTTTTGTGTTTGTTTTTTCTGGGACTGTGTTACTTCACTTAACATAATGTCTTCCAGCTCCATCCATTTACCTGCAAAGTTCATGATGTTGTCCCTCTTTACTGCTGCATAGAAAACTCCATTGTATACATGTACCACCTTTTTCTCTATCCACTCGTCAGTTGAGGGCACCTGGGCTGGTTCCAGCTTTTTGCTATTGTAACAGAGCTGGCAATAAACAATAGCTGTGCATGTATCTTTGCAGTAAGTTGTGTCTTGTGGGTATTACCCAGGAGTGGTATGACTGGGTCAAATGGAAGGCTCATTTTGAGTCTTTTAAGGGTTCTCCACACTGTTTTCCATAGTGGCTGTACTAGTTTACATTCCCACCAGCAATGGATGAGTGTTCCCCTTTCCCCGCAACCTCTCCAGCATTGGTAACATTCTGTTCCTGATCCTAGCCAGTCTTATTGGAGTAAGTGAAAAAAAGTGGTTTTAATTTGCATTTCCTAATTACCAGAGATGTTGAACAGTTCTTAAGATGTTTCTCAGCCATCTCTAATTCCTTCTGTGAAGTCTCTATTCAGATCTTTGCTCCATCTTTTGAGTGATTCATTTGTTTTCTTTCTTCTTTGTTTTTTTGAGTAGCTTGTATACTCTGGAAATTAATGTGCTTGTCGATGTATCTGCTGTGAAGGTTTCCTCCCACTCTGTGGGTTTTCTCTTCACTTCCTGTATTGCTCCTTTGATGTACAGAAGCTTTTGAGTTTAATGAGGTCCCATTGTCAATTGTCGATCTTTTTCTTGTGCAGCTGCTGTCTGATTTAGGAAGTCTTTTCCTACACATCTTGTCTTGTAGTCTGCTGCCAAGCTTCTCTTCTATCACCTCCAGAGTTTGGGGTTTCACATTGAGGTCTTTGGTCCATCTGGAGTTGACCTTTGTACAAGGTGAGAGGTAGGGGTTATTTATATCATTCTTCTCACAAGTGGTGATCCAGTTTTTGCCAACACCACTTGCTGAAGATGCTGTCTTTCCTCCATTGTGTATTCTTGGCCCCCTTGTCAAATATGAGGTGGGTGAAATTGTATGAGTCAGGTTTGGATCTTCAGTTTTATTCCATTGGTCCACGGTCTGTTTTTGTGCCAGTACCAAGCTGTTTTATGACTATTAGCCCTGTAGTATAGTTTGATGTCTGGTATAGCGATCCCCCCTGTATTGCTCTTTTCACTCAGATTGCCTGGCTATTCGGGGTCTTTTGTTTTTTCCAAATGAAATTGAGGATTTTTTTTTCCAAGCCTGTGAAGAAACTCTGGGGATTTTGATTGGGATTGCATTAAATCTGTACACTAGTTTGGGTAGGATGGACATTTTTACTATAATTTTTCCCAATCCATGAGCATGGGAGGTTTGTCCATCTTCTGATGTCTTCCTCAATTTCCTTTTTTCAGGGGTTTAAAATTTTTGTTGTAGAGATCCTGGTGTCTTTGGTTAGGTTTGTTCCTAGGTATTTTATTGTTTTTGAGGCTATTGTGGAGTGGGAAGGTCTCCTTGTAGAGTCCTTCTTCAGTTGCTTGTTGTTGGTGTAAAGAAAGGCTACTGATTTTTTAGATTTTTTGTATCCTGCCCACTTTACAAGCTCTTAATTCATTTCTAGGAGTTTTCTGGTGGAGTTCTTAGCATCCCTTAGGTAGACAATCAATCATATCAGCAAAAAAGGGATAGCTGATTCCTCTTTTCCAATTGAACTCCTTTAATTCCTTTTCTTGCCTTATGCCCTTGCAAGGTTTCCAGCACTATATTGAAGAGGAGTGGTGAACAGGGGGCAGCCTTGCCGAGTTCCTACCTTCAAGGGGGAATGCTTCTGTCATTTCCCCATTTAGGATGATATTGGCTGTGGGTTTCCTGTATATGGCTTTGATTACATTGAGGAATGATCCCTCTAGGCCAATTTCCCTCCAGGACTTTAAACAAGAAAGGATGCTGGATTTTGTCAAAGGCTTTCTCCGCATCAATTGAAATGATGTGTGGTTTTTGTCCTTCAGCCCTTGATATGTTTGATGTGTTTATTGATTTTCGTATTGTTGAACCATTCCTGCATCTCTGGTATGAATCCAACTTTGGGTCATGTGGATGATTTTATTGATGTGGTCTGTATGCGATTTGCCAGAATCCTGTTTAGAATTTGGCATCTGTGTTCATTTAGGGAGGATGGGTCTATAGTTTCCTTTTTGGTTGTATCTTCCCTGGTTTTGGTAGTAGCGTATGCTGGCCTCATAGAAGGATTCTGGGAGAAGTCCCTCCGTTTGTATCCTTCTAAAACAATTATTTAATAGTAATGGTTGTATGTCTTTTCGAAATATTTATAAATTCTGCCGTGAAACCCTGGGCCTGGCATTTTTTGGTTGGGAGGCTACTATTACATCTTCGATTTCTTCCTACTATTGGTCTTTTAGGCTTTCAATCTCTTCTTGGTTTTTAGCTTTGGTGATTCCCAGGATTTCAGTATTTCATCCATTTTTCTAGGTTTTCAAACTTATGTAGATATAAGTTTTGAAGTAGTCCCGTATGATTGTCTGGATTTTTTCATTTTCTGTTGGTTGTTTCCCCTTCATCACTGATTCTGTTGTTTGGAGTTGTTCCCTCTTTCTTTTGGTTAACTGGGCTAGAGGTCTGTCTATCTTGTTATTTTCTCAAAGAACCAGCTTTTGGATTTCATTGATTTTTGTATGTTTTCTTTTTTCTCTTTCAATTGATCTCTGCTCTGATTTTTGTTATTCTTTTGTCTGCTCCGTTTACTTAGGTTCATTTGTTGTTGTTCTCAAGTATTTTTAGCTGCATGTTAGGTCATATCACTTGTGTTTCTTTCTGTTTTTTTAATTGTAGGCACTTAGAGCTAAAACTTCCCTCTTAGGACTGCTTTTTAAAGTGTCCCATAGATTTTTGCTGTGTGTTTTGTCATTGTCATTCAGTTCCAGGAATGTTTTTATTTCTTTTCTTTATTTCTTCCTTGACCCAGCCATTATTCAGTGGAAAGTTGTTGTTTATCTCCATGTTTTTCCTGTAGGATGTCGGGTTAGTTCTGGTGTTGATATTGAGTTTTATTGCACTGGTCTGATGAATGCATGAGATATGTCATATCTTTTTTATATTGTTGAGTTTTTCCCTGTTGTCCCAGATAATATGGTCTATTTTGGAGAATGTTCACTAGGTGCTGAGTAGAAAGTGTATTCTCTTGGTGTTTGGTGGAAAATTCGATAGATGGTCCTTGAGGTCCATTGGTGTTATTGTGTCATTTAGTTCGGATGTTCTCTTGTTTTCCCTTTGTCCTGTTGATTGTCTAGGGGACTTAATGGGGTATTGAAGTCCCCTAGTTATTAGTGTGCTGGGGTTATTATTGTAGCCTTGAGATCTGAAGAATTGTCTTTATAAAGTTTGGTGCACCGTGTTTTGTGCATCATATATTATATTATAATTGTGAAATCTTATTGTCAATTGTTCTCTTTAAAAAGTGTAGTGGGCCCTCTTTGTCTCTTTTGATTCTTTTGCTTTGAAGTCTATTTTGTTGACTATTTTCTGTTTGAATAGCCACACCTGCTTCTTTTTTTGGTACCATTCACTTGGAATACTTTCTTCCATCCCTCACCTTAAGTTGGTTGCCTATCATTGAAGTTGAGATGGGTTTCTTGTAGACAAGCAATAGATGGGTTTTCGTCTAATCCATTCTCCCCAGGCTCATGCCTTTTGATTGGGGCAGTTAGCCCCATTAATATTTCAGGGTTATTAATCTGAAGATGGATGTTGCTTACTCTTTCATTTATATCCATTTGGGCTTCTAGCCTCTGATTTTGTTCCTATGGTTATGTTTTATTAGTTTCTTTTCCTATGGGTGTTTGGTAGATGTTGCTCCTCTTTCTACCTTTGAATTGCTTCAAGTATTTTTGAAGAGTGGTTTTCGCAGACATGTTATTCCATCATCTTTGTTTATGTCATGGAAGATTTTTCTCTCTCCTTCAATATAGTCGAACATTTTTGCTGGTACAATGTCTATTCTGGGTTGGCACTTTGTCCCTTAAACACTGGGAATGCTTTGCTCATGTTACTTCTTGCTTCATGGTTTGAGGCGAGAAGGCAGGTTGTAATTCTGATGGTTTCCCTTTGTATGGACTTTGTTCTTTGTTAGCCCTCAGAATTTCTGTCTTTATTTTGGGCAATTAGTCATTTTTAACTATTATTTATGGCGTGGGGTTTTCTTTTTCTGATCTTGTCTGTTTGGGTTCCTAGTGTTCTTGTATTTGAGGGTTTGTTATTCTTTAGTTTGGGGAAGTTTTCTATTCATTATTACTGTTGAAAATCTGATCCATACTATTCTTTGAGATTCTTCTCCTTCCCTCTATTCTTATGATACGGACGTTTGCCTTTTCATATTGTCCATATTCCTGGTTGTTCCACGTTGTGATTTTTACAATTTTTCATAGTCTTTATTTGAGTTTTCTAAATTGCTCTGTGTTTATCTTCCAGAGTATGATATTCTTTTTTCTGCTTCCTCTCATTCTACTTCTGCAGGCTTTTTCCTTTTCTTTCTTCTTGATTTGAATGTGTGTTCAATTCCTTTTTCATTTAATCCTGTGTTTTTTTTTACTTCCATTTCCTTTTTGAGCTCCATCTCTTCTTGGTGCTTCTTCAATTCTTCTTTGTGCTCCTTTACTTCGCTGGTTGGCTTCCGTTTTCAGTGTTTTTATTTCTTTCGGAGTTTGTTTTCCTCTAGTTCGATTTTTTCTGCCTTTAGTCTTCTGAGTAGCATTCTAGTCTAGTGTTCTTCCTCTTAGTCTTTTTTTCCTAGTCTTCGGTTGCGTCCTTGTTCTTTCTGGTTTTTTAGTTCATCTTCTTGATTTTAGTTCTGTTTAATCCTTTATGTTTTTAACTGCGTAGGTCTTGATTATTTCTTACTCGTCTCCTCAAGGGTTCATTGAGCTTCCTACAGTTTGTGACTTGTCGACCTCCCCTCCCTTTGTTCTCATGTCCCTGCATTGTTCCTTTTGGTTCCATAATGACGTTGTCTCCTCTTTGATTTTGTGTTCACCTATCTCCTCCTTGTATTTGTCTTTCTCCCTTAGTTTTTCAACTGGTAGTTCGTATTGAGCCAAACTTCGGTCTTTTCTTAAGGCTCTCCGGTGTTTGGTTAGTGATCTATTCCTGCCCCTGCAGCTGTGTAAGGGCCGCGTCGGCTCCGACTCGGGCCCGGGTCCGATAGACTAAACCAAGACTTACTCGATGGGGATAGGGTTCCTCCCAGGCCGCGCCTCTGCCGACTCGATTGGCTGTCCCCTTCAGGCCGCAACCTCAAGTATCTGCCAATTAGTGGGCTTCTGGTATGTCTGTCATAGGCATCTCCGCGTCTCACCATCTGCCAGCTAGGGCCGCTCATGCCCAGATCACTATGCCTCAAGACTGGCTTCCTTGGTTCCTGCCCCAATAGCGGCGACCCTGCCGTGGAGCTTCCGGACCTCTCACCAGCCGGTCCCTCATAGGAGAACTTCATGCTTGCGGTGGCCGGTATTCCAACGCGATGCCCCCATCGCGGCTCTTTCGCGGATCCCTGGCCCAGCGCCTGGGTCTCCCTCAGTGGCCTTAGCACACAAGATATCGCCACGTACGGCTTCTGTGACTCCTTCAGATTAGCTTTTGCATGTTGCCTTTGCCCTTCGACTCTCCTGCTATGAGTCTGGCACTGTCTGTCTCCATTTTGGGTCCATTTGCGTCAATGGCCCCACAAACCACTACTGCCTCAGTGTGTTCTGAGGTATCTGCCCAAGGGGGTGGGTTAGCGCTAGCCGCGCACGGCGCCTGCTCAAAGGCACGCCTGGCCGCGACTCTCCGGACCCTCTGGCCCAGCGCGCCGGTCCCGTCCCTCACTAGGCCCCAGCAGCAACCCCAACTACTCGCCCAGTGTGGATTCTGCGTATCCTGGCCAAAGGCTAGCCGCCTCTGGCGCCGACTCTCCGGACCCTTGGCCCAGCGCCCGGGGTCCCCGCCTTCAAGGCCCCAGTCACCCAAGTACTACTCGCCCAGGTGCTTCCTGGGTGGTATCCTGCCCAAAGGCCCAGCCCGGCTCACTGGCCGCCGGACTCTTTCCGGACCCTCTGGCCCAGCGCACGTGTTTTTTTTTTTTCCTCTGCTCTTTTTCTCTTTTTTTTCAAGTGATTAACCACCACATGTTCAACACCAGAGCTACCTCACCAGTGGCTTCTGGTCCTCCTCAAGGCCGGCGCCGCGCTCCGTGCCTGCTCCAGGTCTTACTCCGATCCTCCTCTCCCGCGCCTCGGCGTCAGTCCGCTCCTAGCGTCGCCCCGCAATCCGCGGAGAGGCGTACTGACAGGTGAGCCTATTCTAAACATCTGATCCTCGGCCGGCAAAGATAGTTACTTTTGCAGCCAGTCCTGGTCAGCCGGCACTCTCCGGACCTCCTGGCCCCGCGCCCGGGGTCCGCCCTCAAGGCCCCCGCAACCCAAGCTTACTCGACCCAGGTGGCTTTGCTGGGTATCCTGCCCAAAAGGCGCAAGCGCCCTGGCCGCCGGACTCTCTGGACCCTCTGTGCCCCAGCGCCGGGTCCGCCTCACGGCCCCCAGCAACCCAAGCTACTCGTCCCAGGTGGCTTCTGGGTATCCGCCCAAAGGCGCAGCCGCCCTGGCCGCCGGCCTCTCCGGACACCTTGGCCAGCGCCCGTGTGTCCCGCCCCTCATCTGCCCAGCAACTCCAAGCTAACTCGCCCAGGTGGCTTCTGTGTATCCTGCCCAAAGGCGCAAGCCGCCACTGGCCGCGGACTCCTCGGAACCCTCTGGCCCAGCGCCCGGGTTCCCGCCCTCAAGGCCCCAGGCAACCAAGCTTACCTCGCCCAGGTGGCTTCTGTGTATCCTGCTCAAAGGTGCAGGCGCCCTGGCCGCCGGGCTTTCCGGCCCCTCTGGCCCAGCGCCCGCGGGTCCCGCCCTCACGGCCCCAGCAAACCCACGGCTATATCGCCCAGTGTGGGTTCGGGTAATTCCTGCCCAAAGGCGCAGCCGCCCTGGCCGCCGGACTCTCCGGACCCTCTGGCCCAGCGCCCGTCGGTTTCTTTCTTCAAGCCCTCAAGGCCCCCGCAACCAAAGGCTACTCGCCCAGGTGGCTTCTGGGTATCCTGCCCAAAGGCGCAGCCGCCCTGGCCGCCGGACTCTCCGGACCCTCTGGCCCAGCGCCCGGGTCCCGCCCTCACGGCCCCAGCAACCCAAGCTACTCGCCCAGGTGGCTTCTGGGTATCCTGCCCAAAGGCGCAGCCGCCCTGGCCGCGGGACTCTCCGGACCCTCTGGCCCAGCGCCTGGGTCCCGCCCTCACGGCCCCCGATATAATACATTTAACAAGACTTAAGTAACTTGGTTTCTAAGTTGAGTAGAATTATCAATGCATGCATTTTCCACCTTTCTATTCAGCCAGCTTCACAATCCAAAAATGGCTGCTGCTGTTCCAGGCATTGCATGCAGACAACCTCATCAATCAGAAAAGTGGGGAATGTCCCTTTGTCATATTCCTTTTGAGAACACAGAAACTCCTTTAGAAAACCTCAACAGACATCCTCTCAGGTCTCATTGGCCAGAACTGTATCTCTTAGTTATGTCTAAGCCAATCACTTTTCCAGGATCGCCAGACAACTATGTTTGGCTAATTTATCAACAGCCATCTCTAGAGCCTTGTCAAAAGATCCAAAGGTGAGAAAAAGTAAAGTGTTGTTAGTAGAGGCTGGAGGGAGAGCACTAACAATGGGTGCCATGCAGAATCCTGAGCTGCCCAACCAGCTCTAATAGTGCCATGATTAATATAGCCCTCAGCAGGTGAAAGTGGCCTTGTCCACTGGAAAAAATAACTACCTTACTGGAGCCTTGTCTGAACATGTGGAAGTCTTTTAATCTTCCCTTATTTGAATTATGCACTTCTCTGTGACCTCAGATGACCTCCTTTGTGTTGCAGCCTGCTCCACAGGATGACCTGATTTTCCAGGTGAGAACTGAGCTAGTCATTAGTACCTGTCACATAGCTGTGCTTGTTCTACTCCCCACCGTCTCCACACCCAGCTCCCACAACCCTAAATTGAAACCCTTAAGTAATTTCCCCCTGGCGAAGAAGAGCTCAGGCTTTGTGATCATGTCCTGGTAGCTAACAGAACACAGTTTCTCTGTTACTTTTGCCCTCATTTCTGTTTACTGGTAGAGTTTTGTGCTGAGACTTCTTTGGGTGGTCTAGGATTGATACTTGTCTCATTTTATACATTGCAGGTATGACCTACTCTGGTTATTGAGACAGATTTCCTTCCTTCCTTCCTTCCTTCCTTCCTTCCTTCCTTCCTTCCTTCCTTCCTTCCTTCCTTCCTTTTCTCTCCCTCTCTCTCTCCCTCTCTCTCTTTCTCTCTCTAGTTAGTAGTGGACCCAGTGCCACTTACATAGTGAGAGCTCTACTACTGATCTACTTTGCCAGCTCTGGAGAACATTTTATTAATGTGTATGCATGCGTGTCTGGAGGGGTGGGTGGCATGTGGTTGCCAACAGAAGCCAGAAGTAGGGGCTGGATCCTTAGAAGCTGTGGGTGCTGGAAACTGAAGTTGGATCTTCTGTAAGAGGATTACACACTCTCAACTGCAGAGCTATCTCTCCAGTCCCTGGAAAACATTTTAAAGTGAAGAAGTTAGTTAACTTGTCGTTTGGGCCTGGTGGTATACTCTCACAATCAGGACACTCAGGAGTCAGAGGCAGGAGGATCACTACAACTTTGAGGACAGCCTGGTCTACCTAATTGATTCCAGGCCCGCCCTACTTACACAGTCAGATCTTGTGTCTAAAAAAAAAAAATTAGTTTGTTTGGTCGACTATCTGGGACATGTCTAGAGATTATGATTTAGTAATTTTATACAATCAGTGATTATACTCCTATTTTATTAGCAAACCCCCGCCAGTCCCAATGGTCTCTCCTACAGTTCTGATTCGGGAAGCAGCAGTAGGACAGATAGGAAGGAGAAGTGGCTCTAAGCTGGGCAGACCTGGGTCATCAGGAGCTTATTAACCACATACCTCTAACTCAACCCCTAGAGCTCATCTGTAACACCAAGGTAAATGAGTCCTCTGAGCTGCTGTCAGGTAAAGTGCTGTCTCATGGTAAACTGGTATCATTTTCATCCTGAAGTATGGTCAGTCATAGGCAAAGATCCAAAATCATAACAATTAAATAAGTGATTATAATTTACTGATTTTAACTTTTAGTCTCTCAAAACACAATCAATTTTAAGCCTTTTACCAATATTTATTTATAATAAATGGAATCACAAATATATTTCAACTGAACTTTACATGTCAGTATAATAGGTCACTATACACAGATGACTTAGAGTTTTAAGATTATTTTCACAAAAATATTTTAGGGGTCTTTTTGAGACAGGGTCTTCCTATAGCTCCAGCTGGCCTGGAACTCAATTATATAGACCAAGCTGGCCTTGATTTCATAGAGATCCACTTGCCTCTGGCTTCTGAACACTGGGATTAAAGGTATGGGCCACCATTCCCAGTTTGCACAAAATTCTTTTATTGAGGAACTCCTGTATTATAATAAAGAAGCTCAATTTAATATTTAAAATTAATTTATTTACTAATTTAGGCTTTTTTTCTTGGAGACAGAGTCCCACATTGTATCTCGGGGTAGTCTAGAACTATCTCTAAAGCTCAGGCTAACTTTAAACTCGAGGTAATCCCTCTGCCTCAGCTGCTTGAGTGTTGGGATTACAGACATGAGCCATGATGCCTTGCCCAAAACCTCATTTTTAAATTATTTATTTTACTAAGTCTTTAACAAATGGAATGCTTATATTTGAAAGCAAAGTTAATGATATGGCAATGATATTAGCTTTTATTTGTAAATTTTATTGGGCTTTTGTCCCTTTCATATGTTACTCTTGATTATTTTTGGAATTCCTCCCCTCTGCAGCTCCCTTAGCCCTCCCCACCAGATTTTATTCATTCCGTTATATATGTTAAGGCCTATCAAGTCAAGTTTGTGTCCCCAGACATCCCTTGCTTGGTACATCCACTGGAGCCTGGTCAAGTTATTTGGTACCACTCCCTTAAACAGACCGACTCTCCCTCACACAGCAGTGATAAGTTGCCAGTGGTTCTTTGGTCAAAGTTGGGGCTTCTTTCCCATTTTCCCACTTCTATGCTGGATTTTCGTCTGGTTTGAGTTTGCAAAGGTCTTGGGGTCACCATTGTTGTAAGTTCATTTGAGCAAGTTCCCAGCTCCATGGGGGTCTGTCTCCTTGTGGTCATCCACTACCCTTGGCTCTTACAGTTTTTCAACCCTGGCTTCTTCAGTGATCCCTGAACCCTTGATGGTAAATGTTTAATATAGGAGTATTGTCCAGGGACACACACCCTTAAGTCTCTTAGTCTTTACATTTTGGCTAGTTGTGGCTTTCTATGTTAGTCACCATCTACTACATCAGGAAGCTTTGCTGGTGACAGTTGAGAGATGCATTAATCTTCTCTCTGCCTCCTGTTCTGCTATGTTCTCTGAGCCTTAGATGTAGAGGTCGCATTATAGACATTTCACTTAGGGATGAGCATCTCACAGACACTTATTTTTCTGAGTCTGGCCAGTTGTGGAACTCTATAATAGTCTCCATCTGTTGCAAAAAGAAGCTTCTTTAATGAGTAGTGAGAGGTATACTTTTCTGTAAGTAAAAGGATACATTCTTAGCATAGAGTAGGAAATTAATCTTTGTCTAGGGATGTGACAGATACAGGCTTTTCTCTAGGATCTGTGACATCTGCAGCCATGTGTATTTGGCTATGTTTAGAGTACCAAACATAAGTTCCCTCCCATTGAGTGGGCCAATTAGGTAGCTGTTGATTACCCTTAAGATAAAAGTGCCACTACTGCCCCAGTATAGTTTTCTGTGTTGCTCATTGTTGTGGTTATTAGTCCTTAAAGCTGGGTGGGGTTGGACCATCAGTTGTTCTCTCTTAGCAGCTTGCACAGTGCTCTCCAGAACTATGAGAGCTAGCCTTCAGGGAGGCGCTTCCAGGTCAGTTCCAGTTTAGTTGTTCCAAGTCCCGTGTCTGAAGTATGCCTGTCTTCAGCAATAGGGTCTTACCTTCAAGTTCTGTGAGGCAATCAGGGGCTGTGGCAATGGTTTGTGTTATTTCGGGAGTCTCTTGAACTACCCTGACCACCAAACAACTCAAAGGGAGGTTCTCCTGTCTGGCGCTGTGTTTCTTGTTATATGCCCTTCAGCTACACACACACACACACACACACACACACACACACACACACACAGTATGTGTATTTTTCAGTATGTTTTTAAGCTAATACAGTTCCCTCTTGTTTTTCACACCACCTATGTGTTATTTATCTCACCTCTTTTTCCCCCTGTATGACCCTCCCTTCTTGCTCCTCCATTAAACTACCCCCAATTTCCCCCTGTCCCCCTTGATAACACCTGTCTCCTACTATCCCCCTCTTTCAAGCTCCTTCTTTCCATTTACCCCATGTTTCTTCTTTCTTCCCTTCCCGGTTAAATGCCTCCATTTCTCCCAAAGCCAAAACAGTCCTCAGCACAAAGAGCAATGCAAGGGGGATTACCATACCAGATCCCAAACTATATTACAGAGCTATAGTCATAAACACCATAAACACAGCATAGTATTGGCCTAAAACCAGGCATGTAGATCAATGGAACAAAATAAAAGACCCAAATATGAGTACAAGCAATTTCAGTCACCTGATATTTGATAAAAGTGGCAAGAATACATTCTGGAGGAAAGATGATATCTTCAACAAATGGTGCTGGGAAAATTGGAGATCTCCATGTATAGAAGACCTCTGTCTTTCACCCCACACAAAACTCAACTCCAAATATATCAAAGACCTCAATGTGAAACCTGAATGGTGAAACTGTTAGAAGAAAATATAGGTAGTACCTTATAAGATATAGATGGAGGAAAAGACTTTCTAAATTGGACATCAGTTGCTCAGGAATTGAGGTCAACATCTGACAAGTGGGACCTTATTAAATTAAAAATCTTCTGTACAGCAAAGGAAACAATGAACTGAGTGAAGAGGAATCCCATAGAATAGGAGAAAATCTTCACCAGCTACACATGTCAGAGGATTAATATCCATAACATACAAAGAACTAAAAAAAAAAATCCAGAAAACAAATGACCCAATTAAAAATGGGCTATGGATCTGCACAGAGAGTTCTCAAAAGAAGAAATAAAAGTGAGCAAGAAGCACCTTGAAAAGTATTCGACATCCTTAGTATTAGGGAAAGCACTGCTCCGGGATTATACCCCAGAGACTCACCCTACTGCACAGATACTTGCACAGCCATGCTTGTTGTTTCCCTCTTCACAATAGGTAAGAAATGGAAACAATCCAAATGTCCCTCAACTGATGAATGAATAATGAAAACGTGGTGCATTTACATAATTGAGTCTACTCAGTGATGAAGAAAAATGAAATCATGAAATTTGCAGGTAAGTGGATGGAACTGGAAACTATTATATTACGTGAAGTAACACAGACTCAGAAAAACAAACGACATATGTTTTCTCTCATTTATGGATTTTAGCTCCAGTTCTTTAGATGTGAGTATATATCCTGATGTAACCACAGGAGCCAGGAAAGCAGAAAGGAACAATGGTGGAAAGGGGAAGAAGGAGATGCAGAAAAAGGAGACAGTGAGAGACAGGTGTTAACCTTTTTTTATTTATGAGGAAAATAGGATTTGCTATTTCAGAGATTTATCCCACCTTCTGTATTGGCCAATTACAATTATTTCAGAAGATCTTATCCACAGTCCACTCCAGACCTCTCTGGAGTCTACAGTGTATACCTTTGCCTATAGAACACAAGAGAAGCTGAAGTGGGCAGCAGGGCTGAAATTCACTCATCACAGAGTCAGGAACTGTGCTCGGCACTGTCTGCTGTCTTTTCCCATTTTGAAGGCAGCGTATTCTTTCTTAGGAGAACTTCCAGCCCAGGCCAGCTAACCAAAATACATCACCACCCGTGTCTACACCAGAGGAGAACATGTGACCCCAGCTTGGCCAATTGTAGTGCTGCCCTCCTGGTCCTCAGGAGTTGCAAGGTGCATTTGTAGTACACATTGAGTTAATGGAGCTCTTCCCGAGGACTTGGTTAGCGAAGCTAGCAGGGTATGGGGTCCTTTCTTTCCAGGGCCTCACAGCTTCAAGGTGGGGAAATAAATGAAGAGAGAGAGAGAGAGAGAGAGAGAGAGAGAGAGAGAGAGAGAGACAGGGACAGAGCAAGCTGATTCCTGTCCTCCTCTGACGCCATGGCCCACTCCTCTACAGCCCTTGCTTTGTTCAATTCAAGCTGGATTTCTTCCCTGGCAGTAGAAGCAGCCCGGAGCAGTGCCACGGGGCATTAGCATTCTACAGCTGGTACTTGGCTAATGGTCACTGCTTTTCAAATTTATGAGGAGGGTAATGGAAGTCATTTTCATTCTTGTGAGGTCTCATTATGAGCATCTCGCTGAACATCATGTTGGCTTTATAGAAATAAATGTCATATGTCATTAGATTAAAGGGATTTATTTGAAAGCATTCTTTGACCTTTAGTTATTTACAGATGAAGTGGTTTTGTCTGGCTAGAGCCCCAGCTCCAAGCCTGGGCTTGGAGCATTTCGACTTGGGGCTGTAATTATGAGGCCACCTTTGGCCTCACTCGGCCCCCTGCTCTCCCTCCTCTCTTCAGCACCCCAACAGCAAGCTGAACTTGCCCGGCCAGTTTAGGTCTGCAAATTGGCTCCTCAGCCAGGCTGTTTCTCAAGGCCTTTCAGTGGATGTTTTGCTTCTCACAGAGCTTGTATCACTTGACGTTGATTTCTTTTCACCGGTTGCTAGGAAACACCATCAGAATCCATTCACCCTTCCAAATCACAGCCAACTTGAGTTCTTCCTGATGTCTTAGTATTGCAAAAGAAGAGACAATGCGAGAGGCCCATTCAGTTTTGGACAGGGCCACCGGGACTATGGCTAGGGACTTGGGGAGGGAGGCAGGAGCTATGCAGCTCAAATGTCTGTTGGGGTCTTCCAGTTACCCAGATCTAGAGAAAATAGAGTCAAACACCTCTCCCCCCTTTACTTTTGAAGAAAGTCCAAGAATTAGTCCATAAATTCAAGAGAGGATAAAGCTATGTTCTGTCAGACTAGCCTTTAGCTCAGCACTAAAGGCTAAAATGGAACCCAGGGCTTCATGCTATACCAGTGAGCTCCCAGATTCCCAGTTCTGTTTAATTAGTCCATTCAATAGAATATACAGTAGTGCTATGCTGTTTCTATTCTACAGTAACCCACATGTACAGCTCAGGCCCTTCATAATTTCTGCCAAAAATTAGTCATAATTTCTCAATGTGGTAACCCATGCCTATAATCCTAGCACTCTGGAGGTAAAGGCTGGAATATCAGCAGTTCAAAGTCATCCTCAGCAACCTACTCAATTTGAGGCCAGCCTGAGCTACATAAGACCCTGTCTCATAAAACTAACACCCAAAATTAGCCGCATTAGCTCTCTCTCTCTCTCTCTCTCTCTCTCTCTCACACACACACACACACACACACACACACACACACTCGCTCGCTATTTCCTTCCTTAAAAGGGGAAAAATGATACAAGAAATGATTTGGTTTTAAGTTGCATGTGTGCATTTGTGTGCACAACCGTGATGTGTGTGGGCACGAGGGCCATGTGCATGTGCAGGGCAGAGGACAGCTTTGTGGGGCTGGTTCTCTCCTCCCACCTTTCTGTGGGTTCCAGGGATTGAACTCAGGTTGCCAGCCTTGCGTAGCAGGCACTGTGCCACGATCCCAGGCCATCACGCCAGCCCTCATCGTTTTTTGAGATGAAGTCTTACTGTGTCTTCCAACTAGAGACTCTCCTGCTTCAGCTTCCTGAGAGCTGGGATTGCAGGTTTCCACTGCTCCATCCAGCTAATGCTTATTTTTAAGAATATTTTAAAATTTTTATTTATTTATTTTTTTGTTTGTTTGTTTTTGGTCTTTTTGAGACAGGGTCTCCCATAGCCCCAGCTGTCCTGGAACTCACTCTGTAGACCAGGCTGGCTTTGAACTCACGGAGATCCGCCTGCCTCCTGAGTGCTAGGATTAAAGGTGTGCGCCACCACACCCGGTAAATTTTATTTATTTTTTATGTGTATGAATGTTCTGTCTGC
This sequence comes from Rhizomys pruinosus, assembly GCA_009823505.1. Lineage (NCBI taxonomy): Eukaryota > Metazoa > Chordata > Mammalia > Rodentia > Spalacidae > Rhizomys > Rhizomys pruinosus. The sequence goes on along the minus strand of VZQC01009253.1, from coordinate 1,992,887 downwards.
ATGTAAGTTCATGCACCCATGTCGTGCAATGCCGTGGAGGTCAGAAGAGGGTGTTGGATTCCCCTGGAACTGGAGTTAAAGACGGCTCTCAGCCGCCATGTGGGTGCTGGGGATCGAACCGAGGACCTCTGCAAGAGCAGTCAGTGCTCTCAACTGCTAGGCCATCTCTCCAGCTAATTCTTATTTTTAATATAGGATAGTCGGCTCTCATCAATCTTATGCCCATGTCTCTTTGAGTATCTAAATATTTTACTTTGTCATTCCAGTGCATCAGGTCCAGGTTATCAAAGGGTGGGAGATGGGCTCATTTTGTCTCATATCAGCACTTAAGAGGTTCACTGTGTCCCAGCCTCTGAGCTCAGTACTTACATGGATTACTGAAGTCCCAAAGCCACTCTAAATAGGTGCATTATTGGCCATTTTACAAATGAGGAAACAGAAGTATAGAAAATAAATGTGCCCAGGGACACTCAGTTGTTGGTGTGAAAAAAAAAATCAAGTTCCAGAGCATTCTAGCAACTGCTAGAAATAGCCAAGTGATTTAAACATGCTGACCTTATGGGGATGCTCAAAGGCCTGGACTTCTCAGCTAGGACCTTTTGCAGGTGCCAGGATATACATTCTTCGTGTTATGTTCCATCTATCAGTAGCAGCTGAATAGATCTCCTAACTGGCATCTCCCTATATTAAGCTGGGTAATATAGCCTAACCACCTGGAAAGGGAGAGGGAGGAGGAGGGGGAGGGAGAGGGGGAGGGGAGGAGGGGAAGGGAAAGGAGGGAGAGGAGGAGGGAGAGGAGGAGGGAGAGG
>VZQC01009253.1:1952826-1990313 GCA_009823505.1 Rhizomys pruinosus | reverse complement strand
TTTTTTTTTTTTTTTTGGTCTTTTCGAGACAGGGTCTCCCTGTAGCCCCAGCTGTTCTGGAACTTGCTCTGTAGACCAGGCTGGCCTTGAACTCACAAAGATCCGCCTGCCTCTGCTTCCGGAGTGCTAGAATGAAAGGCGTGCTCCACCATGCCCGGCTTGTAGGTATAATAATAATTTTTTATGTGTATGAATGTACTGTCTGCATGTAGGTTTGTGCACCCATGTCGTGCAATGCCGCGGAGGTCAGAAGAGGGTGTCAGATTCCCCTGGAACTGGAGTTCTCCTGGAATTGGAGTTACAGACGGTTCTTCGCCACCATGTGGGTGCTGGGGATCCAACCCGGGGCCTCTGCAAGAGCAGTCGGTGCTCTTAACCGCTAGGCTATCTGTCCAGCCCGGTAGGTATAATTTTTAAGTAAAATACCTCAGCTGTACTTTTCTTATGGCAAAAGCAATAAATATGCATAGTCAAAAATTTAGAAAATATAAAAACGATTAAAGAAGAGTGTATGGCAAATTATTGTCAACACCTTGAACTAAATCTTTGCATTTCTTCTGTGCAAAATGAAAACATTTTAATGTTTTATAAAAGTGTGATTGTAACCTCTGTTTCATTTTCTGACTTGTCTTTTCTTCTTAATGAAAATATATTGTGAACCACATGCCATTTTCATTTTCATCTACAGGAACATTTTAAATGAATGAAATTTCGCCATAAGGACATATCGTAATTTATTTAAGTAATCACCTCATTACTAGGCCAGACTTTGAAATCTACTGCTAAATTCTGACCTAGTAATTGGAAAATTCTATTTAGACTCCTGATGGAAGCTGGAGAGATGGTTCCGTGGGAAGAGTGCTTCATGCTCCTGCAGAGCGCTTTAGTTCAGTTCCCAGCACCCAGTCAGCTGGCTCACAAAGTGCTTGCCTGTCATTCCAGCTCCAGGGGATCCACCACCGCCTTCTGGTCTCTGAGAGCAGCCAGACACAGAGATACATACATATGAATGAAAATAAAATAATTATATACTTTTAAAAATTTATTTTATGTGTATGAGTATAGTGCCTGCACATATGTAAGTGCACCTGTGTTGTACAATGCCCGCAGAGGTCAGGAGAGGATATTGGAACCCCTGGAATTGGAGTTACAGACAGTTGTTAGCTGCCATGTGAGTGTTGGAAATTGAAACTGGGTCCTCTGCAAGAACAGTCAGGACTCTTAAATGCTGGGCCATGTCTCTAGGTCAAGAATTAAAAAAAAAATAGACTTCCTGGAATGGATTAAAGACCAATAGCCTAAGAAGAACAAAAAAAAATCTGGCCGGGCGTGGTGGCGCACACCTTTAATCCTAGCACTTGGGAGGCAGAGGCAGGCGGATCTTTGTGAGTTCAAGGCCAGCCTGGTCTACAGAGTGAGTTCCAGGACAGCTGGGGCTACAGGGAGACCCTGTCTCAAAAAGACCAAAAAACAAAAAAATCACCTGTAGGACAATTGTCACGCCACTGAATGTATTCCACACAAAAGAGTGACTCTTGTACTCTGTCTTCTGTGTTACATAACTTCTTGTCATTTCCAGCCAGGCTGCTCTCATGTTATTAATTATATCTCTTCCTTAACTTGGGAAATTCCCCTGTGAATGAGCTACGATCTGTCTTTCCATGGCTTCAATGAACTGAAGTGACATACTGAATATTAAATTACTGCTGGGTTCAGGAGGAAACATGCCTGAAAATAAATAAAGCAAGAACGTAACAGAATATTAACTCACTCCTTGAGATGTATCTGAAAGTCTTTCCAGGAATGTTAGGTAAACTGTGGAGCTGCATCACCAGGGATTATCCGTGTTTGTTTCATCTCACAGTGTCACATTCATGTCTGCTAGCTCCCCCCGGAACCCCCTTTTTATTAAGTCACTTTCCAGAGATGCTTTCACTTTTTGTCTCTTGTTTTGACTGGATTTGGAGCACATAGTCCATGAATTCCAGCTTTCCCCAAACATCTGGTGTACGTTGTCGGCTGTCCAGCCTGTTCTTCCTTCATCACACTGATGCCCTGTTTACTTTGGGGACCCTCACTCCCACCATTCCAGCTACGTGGTGGACTCCACAGCCATCTCCTGGTCAGAACTTGATGTCTCTCCTTCTAGACACAATCTCGGTTCAAAGGTGGCACAAGACTGAAGCTAGTGCAGGTAGAGACCCTTTGATGGAGATGCTGGGACACAGGCCCCTTCCTTTTCTGTTTGACGTCAGTGGTGAAGCATGGCCTTTCACCTCAGGAGCTAGTGTTGGTAGGCATCTTTATCAAAAGGAGAAGCAGGCTTTGGATACAGAGAGTAGTGGAGATGAGAAGACCTTGAGATCTTTAAGTGGCTGGATTGAATTTGGCCTAAACCAGTAAATGTCGAAAAAAAAGTTCATCTTTTTTTTTTTTTTTTTTTTTAGCCATCAGAGAAATGCAAATCAAAAAATCAAAGCTACATTGAGATTTCATCTCACTGGTCAGGAAGGCTATCATCAAGAAAACAAAGGACAATACATACTGGTGGGAATGTGGTGGAGAAAGAGTTATATACTAACAAGGCCAGCCTGGTCTACAGAATGAATTCTAGGACAGCTGGGGCTACAGGGAGACCCTGTCTCAAAAAGACCAAAAAAAAAAAAAAAATGTAAATTAGGATAGCCGCTATGGAAATCTGTATGGAAGTGCTTCAAAAAGCTAAAAATAGAACAAATATGATCCAGCTATACCATTCCTGAAAGAATTAAAAGTCAGCATAGAAGCTGGGCATGGTGGTATATGCCTTTAATCCTGGCAGAGGCAGAGGCAGAGGCAGAGGCAGGCAGATCTCTGTGAGATTGAGTCCAGTCTGGTCTACGTAGTGAGTATCAGGCCAGCTTGAGCTACAGGGAGACCGTCTCAAAAAAAAAAAAAAAAAAGTCAGCATACAATAGAGATGCTTGCATGTCCATGTCAGCATACAATAGAGATAGTTGCATGTCCATGTTTATCAAGGCCATTATTCACATCAGCCAAGTTATGGAACTAGTCTAGATGCCCATCAGTGGATGAATGGATGAAGCAGATGCGCTACATGGAGTTGTCACAAGGAAGAAAAACTATACTTTTTGCAATGAATGAAATTGGAGGTCATAAGTGAAATGAGCCAGACTCTGCAGGTCAAGACAGGTTTTCTCTCATGTGTGGAATCCAGATTTAAAAAAAGAATACATGAAGGTAGAGAGGGACTATTTGGGAAGGGGAGGGAAGGGCAGGCCAAGAGCAGGTCCCACAGTCCTCTACAGCTACTGGCCAGTGTGCCTTGCCCCTACTTGTCGCTTGGATGGCTACACCCAACTGGCTTCTGCTCCTCTTCTAGGGGACACACCAAGTTCACAAGCCTGTTTCAGGCCTGGATGCATGGATAAGCTCCTAACTCATGTGCAAAGCGACCTTCTTGGCTTCTAGTATTTGCTCGTCTTGGCTGCTCTAGTCTCCGGGGACTCCTCCCAGAACCAGCGCCGTTCCTTCCTCACGCTCCAGCTATAAAGGTCATTCTAGGATTACAGATTTGAAATACAAAAATAGATGAAATATGAACAGACATGGTTTTCACCAAGAGAACAGGTGGGCTGTTGATTGCTTGCTGACTCCTCCCTTGACTAATACATTCTAACCTTTTTATAGGTGTAGGTGGGCTTGGCTTTATTCATAATTTTCCTAAAAACCACAGAAAACTCTGTAACACCCTAGAAATTCTTATTCCTGAATGAAATCTATTTGCATTTGAAGCCTACCAATGTCTCAATGAATTTTCCATGATTTTTCTTCTCTCTCTCTCTCTCTCTCTATTTGGGTTTTGGCATGTGTGTATGCACATGCATGTGTGTGTGTGTGGAAGCCAGAGATTGATGTTCTACCCATCCTCAATTGCTCTTCTAACTTCTCCAGTGAGGCAGGCTCTCAATCAAACCCAGAACTGCTGACATGGCTACTGGTGCTAGCCAGCTTCTTCTGGGGATCCCATTTATATGTCTCCCAAGGCTGGAATTACAAGTGGGTTGCCATGCCCTCCCAACATTAACTTGAGTTTCCAAGGATCCAAACTCCAGTGGTCACACTTATAAGCACTTTAACTGCTGGGCCGTCTCCCTAGTTTTATTTTTCATGATTTTTAATGGTAGAACTTTATGTTATGTGATTATCAACTGTTTGTTAAGGAATGCTATGATGTGTATATGCCCTCTACATTTCAGGTGTTAGAAACTTGATCACTAAATTCATACATTAATGGAACTTTTAGAAATCATTAAGATTAAACACGGTCCATACCACTCGTAGGTATATACCCACAAGACTCATCCTATTGCAGAGATACATGCACATCTATGTTTAGTGCAGCTCTCTTCACAATAGCGAAGAGCTGGAACCAACCCAAGTGTCAACTGACTAGTGGATAAAGAAAATGTGGTACATCTACACAATGGAAATCTATGCAGCAATAAAGGTGACATCATGAACTTTGCAGGTAAATGGATGGAACTAGAAGCCATTATACTAAGTGAAGTAACAGTCCCAGAAAAACAAACAATGTATGGTGTCCCTCATTTGTGGATTCTAGCACCAAATCTATTTGTAAGGCAAACTGAATAATTCTTTTTTTCTTTCTTTTTTTAGTAAATATAATATCTGATGTTACTCATCAACTTGCTATGTAATGTAGGAATGTAAAGTAATATTTTTTTCTTTAACTGCATACAACTCTACTGTCAAAATGTGAATCCATAAACATGTTTTGGAATTAACCTATAGTTTTTTTTCAGATGTCATAATTTTGGTATATGTGTGGCATGTATGTATGCACATTTTAGAGCAATACAAATTGGAAGGAACGACAACAACAACAACAACAACAACAACAACAAAAGAGTGAATCAAAGAACTGACTGAAAAAAAAAAGAACTGACTGAAACAGTAAACTTCTGCCCCAAACAGAAAACCTCTGCATTGAAAAATTTAAAAAAGACTGAGAAAAAGATGAAAGACATGAATGGCAGAATGCATGAGCTCTGGTGGGGTGAGTTGCAAGGAAAGGGGAATGGGTCTAAATTAATTAATTAATTAAGAAATGTTGTATGAAATGCACAAAACCTCAATAAAATTATATCTTCTAAAAAAAATGAGACAGGATCAACAGGATGGGGACCCTATGGTGGGATTTTGTACGAACAGGGAAGAAGACCTGAGCTCAAACTTGCTCTCTCACCATGTGACCCTCTCTAGCATGTTTAGTGCAGCAAGAATCCCTCACTGAGTACTGGCCAGATGCAGTCACCATGTTCTTCAACTGCCCAACCTCCAGAATCATGAGCCAAATAAACTTCTGTTCTTTACCTATCAGCCACTCTCAGGTACTTTGTTAGAGCAACAACAAAATAAAAACCCAAAGACAATGGTTTCCGTGGAGCATGTGACAGTACTAGCTTTCAGCTTGGAAAGAGATTTTTCTGAAATTTCACTCCCCTTTATCCCTGGGCTCTTGACAGTGATGAGAATAATGATACAGGCTCAGTATGATTTGCAGAGGGGGTTATAGCTTGGAAACTCCTCCTTTCATGGTGAAAAGGAAAGAAGCTAAGCCTCCCTATGAGGATTGGAGAGCTGTCCCTGATGCCTGTGGCATGCCTCCAGCCAGGGAGGGGTATAGGTGCTACTACTTCCCAGCACCCATAACTACTGAGGACTCTGCAGAGAAGGGTCTGCTCAAAAGGAACACATATTACATGTTCTTGTTACACATTTTCACTACAGGAAACCTGACAAAAGCATGTGCAGTCCATGCAACTAACAAGGGAAGTTCTGGAATGTAAGCCAGTTTGGCATGTTTTTGTTATCCAAGAACCATTCCCCCCCCTCAATACCATCAGGCTGTCTGAATTCATCTCAAAGTCTTGCTACTTACTAGCTGTGTGACCTGGGAGATTTCCTTAAACTCTGTATTTATTTAATTTTGTACATGTATGGTGAATTGTATGTGTGTGTGTGTGTGTGTGTGTGTGTGTGTATACACAAACACCTGTGTATATGTGGAGGCCAGAAGACTGTCCAGTTTTATTGTGATCTGTCCAGTTTTATCGTGATCTGTCCAGTTTTATCGTGATCTGCTGCATTCCCTTGAGACAGGATCTCTCAATGAACCTAGAGCTAAGCTGGTAGCTAGCTGTCTGTATCACACCTCCTCCCCAATGCCTGGGCGGCTATTTAGATGCATTCTGGGGGTTTGAACTTTGGCCTTTATGCTTGCACAATGCTCTTATCTGCTACACTGTTTTCCAAACTCTTACATATAAATTTAAGTGGAAGTTGAACCTTCACCATACAGATTCTGTGAGAGTTTGAAGGAGTGTATACATATGGCCTATAGATGAGCCATGTGCTATTATTATTACTATTATTTTACCCTAGATTTCCTCTTAGGAAGCCACTAGTAATCCCCTTTAGTCTATAGTTTCAAACAGAACCAATACCACCTTAACTTCTGTTTGCAATTTGACATCCCACCTAAGCTTTCTTGAATCAGAGACTTGCTGGCTCAACCTTACCAAGAGAACTTGGCAGAGGAAGACGGGCTCTGGGAAATACTCCATTTGTTCCTCATTAATGCCTATGTATTAGGTGAAAGTTCATCATTTTATTTCCTTGAGTAATTTATGTTATAAAAGAAAACAATCTAATATACAAATGCAAAATTATTGCATGTTTTATTTTGATTATTGGTTTGTTTGTTTGAGTCAAGGTGTCATTCTAACTAGGCTAACCTAGGAAACCCTATGTAGTCTAGGGTGGCCTCAAACTTGGACCAATCCCCATGCTTTAGCACCCCAAGTACTGGGATTTCAGGTGTGGGTCCCCAGACCAGCTTCAGTATTGATCTGTGCAGGCCGTTCTGTGGTATCAGGAGAGAGGGCAGCAGGGTCTTCAGGACTCTGTCTCCCAAGTCCCACAGCTCAGGATTACCGCTTCCAGAGTGATGCTGAATACCCAGTTAGCTGAGCTCTTATATTTTCTTATAAAAAAAATCCATTGATTGGGCTGGAGAGATGGCCTAGCGGTTAAGAGCGCCAACCGCTCTTACAGAGGTCCCGGGTTCGATCCCCAGCACCCACATGGCGGCCGAGAACCGTCTGAAACTCCAATTCCAGGAGAACTCCAGTTCCAGGGGAATCTGACACCCTCTTCTGACCTCCGCGGCATTGCACGACACGGGTGCACAGACTTGCATGCAGACAGAACATTCATACACATACGGAAATAAAATTAATTTAAAAAATCAATTGATTGTATGTGACTGCTGGGGGGGGGCAGAAGACAAGTTGTGAGAGTTGGTCCTTTCCTTCCATGTGGATCTGGGGGTCAAACTCAGGTCATCAGGCTTGAGGGCCCGGGCCTTTACTCATTGAGCCTCAACCAGGTTCTTCTTCCTTTTGAAAATAGGGACTCATACAGTTCAGGTTGGCTTTGAACTTGCTATGTAGCCAAGGATGACCTTGAACTTGGGATCCTCCTGCCTCTCCATGTTCAGAGCTGGGATCCAGGCATGCAGGACCACGCCAGACTCAGCTGCCCTCTTCTTCCTCATTTCTTCCGTCCATGTGGATTTGTTCTTATTTTGTTTCTACTTTATTCTTTTACAGTCATGCTATTGAGATTTCAGAAGGGACAAGAGATAAAAGCCCGTGTTCAATCCACTTGACTTAACCATCAAGTCTTCCAGGAATCAAAGAAATGTAGCTTCTTTTTTTTTTTTTTTTTTTTTTTTTTTTTTTTTTTTTTTTTTTTTTTTTTTTTTTTTTTAAAGAGTAGGCAGTTTTGCCCCAGGTAGCCTATACCCTATCTTTTACAAATCCCCGAACCACAGCAACTCAGGGAGAAATTAAATTAAATCTGCAAATCTTAATAACTATTTTTAAGGAGATGTGAGCACTCAGAAACCTAATACACTTCAGGGCAAAATGTCTTTGCTCTAAAAGAAATAGTAAATTCTGTACTGTGAAAGGTTCCCTGCATTTCGTTCCACGAGAATAGTCAAGGCACTGCGGTCCTTGCCCACCCGGCTCAGACCCGCGCCCTGCTTCATCTGCCAGAGGAATCCATCCTTGGGTTCCCCCAAAATATATCAGCTCTGTGTCAAATCGAGCGTGTATTCTGGGAGCATGCTGGGTACCCCCCTTCCCACCGCCTTTCTTCTCTCTTTGCTGTGTTGTAGTAGGCAGTGCAATCAGCTCAACAGTCACCTGCCGCTTTCCAGCTATCTCTGCTATCAGCCGCCGCCATGACGACAGGGCAAAACAAGGAGAAAAGCGGACATAATTCTCTGAAAATAGCATTCAGGAAGTGCCAATTGCAGACCTGTTTATCTTGAAATGATACATCTTGACATCTTTGGGGTCAGGACAAGCTGCTCTTTCAGATAATTTTCTATAAACTTCTACAGACAGAGCCCCCCTAAAATTTAGCCCTTCTCCCACCTCCCCTCCACACCCAAACAGCTCCCGTAGTAAATGATGGTGGCAGGGGAGGGTCTGGGTTTCATGGAAACTAAAGCTTATGAATGGGAGGATGTGGGTTCCTTCCGTAGGAGAAAGAATTCAAAACTATGAGTATAAAACTGAGCATGGCATTGAGCATATACTTAAAATGGGAAAATAATCACAGCAAATTATAAAAATGTAAGAGATGAAAAATACTGTGAAAATCTAGAAAATCTTTTATAAAACATTTTTATTTAGTGTATGTCTTTCTCTCTCTTTCTCTCTCTCTCTCTGTGTGTGTGTGTGTGTGTTGCTGCATGTGGAGGTCAGAGGTCAACTTTCAGGAGTCAGTTCTTTCCTTCTACAATATGGCCCCAGAGATCAAATTCAGGTTGTCAGGCTTGGTGGTAAGCACTTTACCCACTGAGCCTTGTTGCTAGTCCCCCAAAATGATATCTTTATTATAGACTTCTTGATACATCTCATTAATACTCTTACTGCTTTCTTTCCCAGTACTTCACATCTGAGGGTGGCCTTGAACTAGGGGCCCTCCTGCAGCAGCTTCCCAAGGGCTGAGGTGTTTTGCAACATGCCCTGCTATAACATGATTTCCTACAGAGAGATAACTCATTCTTTCCTGTAGCATGGCTGAATTTTTAAAATTATTGATATATTAGAAAAGGCTTTCAGCCTAGGCCTGAGTCCTGGAAAATTATTTACATTGTTTAAATCGTCAAATTGGGGAAGCTTTTTATTAAGTTACTTTCAGAACTGAATGCTAAGATTTCATACACATTTCAAGTTTTCTTGTGTAGGAGCTACTTTTAAATATTCTTTGAACTATAACCATCATATTTTTCCCAGTTTGTCCTTAGATACCTCATTGTAATGGTAGTTGATAACATCAGGATTTCATTTTAGATGAAGAAGAAATAGATTACCAAGCAATATAAAAGTCTATTCTTCTTAATGAATTACTGCTTTGGGTGTTATTTTTGAATAACACAACTGGTTTGTTTTTTGTTTACAATTTGCTTCTCAGCACAGAATAACTTCCATTGATTCACTGCTTATGTAAGCTTTTTTTTTTTCTCTCCCAGCCACAGCTCCATCCACTCTGAGGGTTTCTCGCACACGTGGATGCTCTGATCTACACAGCCAAGCTTTATGCACAACCTGTGGCACACAGCCTTGGCCCCCTCCTTGGTCTAGAGTGGACAATTTTACAGCACTTCTCTCTCTTGGAAGGTTGGAGTCAGAGGAGACCTTGGAGTTCTCTGGACACAGGCTCAAGCTCATATAAGTGGGGAATTCTGGAGATCTAGGAACTTGGAACCTAGGCAAGAGCCGAGAGATGCACATTTTGGGTGGGTTCATCTCTCTGACCTTATAGATTTGCACCCTGTTAGAGGGTGCAACAAGAGAAAAGTCAGACTGTGGCCCTTGTCCATTGTGAGCCCTGACTGGAGTTCCCACTCCCAGGTCTAAGGATGGACCATTTTCTTTTATTCTACTCTCCAAAGTATTCCACCCAATACATGTCATAATTTTTATTAAGACATGAAGCTATGTTGAAAACCTTAACAGGACCCTCCCAGGAGTTGGGAGGGTTTGGAGTTTAAACATCTTTGTTTTCATAGTCAGTCTGCCCTTCTGTGAAGAAGCAAACCTCTGGTGGTCTGGCCGATTGAATGGGCACAAGTCTCAGAGAGATGGTCATCAGGTGTATTTCCTTCCTTCCTTCCTTCCTTCCTTCCTTCCTTCCTTCCTTCCTTCCTTCCTTCCTTCCTTCCTCCCTCCCTCCCTCCCTCCCTCCCTCCCTCCCTCCCTCCCTTCCTTCCTTCCTTCCTTCCTTCCTTCCTTTTGAGACCAAGTATCATTACATGGGTCAGACTGGCATTGAATTCATGATTGTCCTGCCTCTTCCTCCTTAGTATTTGGGTTACATGGATTTAAATCTTTGTCCTCGGGCTGGAGAGATGGCCTAGCGGTTAAGAGCACCGACGCTCTTGCAGAGGACCCGGGTTCGATCCCCAGCGCCCACATGGCGGCTGAGAACCGTCTGTAACTCCAATTCCAGGAGAACTCCAGTTCCAGGGGAATCCGAGACCCTCTTCTGACCTCCGCGGCGTTGCACGACACGGGTGCACAGACCTGCATGCAGACAATACATTCATACACATACAAAAATAAAATAAAAAAAAAAATAAAAAAAAAATAAATAAATCTTTGTCCTCATTTAGGAGTCACATTTTAAGCAGATCCCTGTGAGAGCCTGTATTATCAAAACCATTCTTTCCTTCCTTTACTTTATCCTTACTGAAGGAAGCTGTCTCCCATCTTCATTAGATGAGACGTGTGTGTGTGTGTGTGTGTGTGTGTGTGTGTGTGTGTGTGTGTTTTCCCTTTCCGTCTCTGCCAGAGGCGTCTTCTCCGAGGCTCTTGCGCTCATTGGACAGACCTCTGTGCTTCATGGTTCCGGCATTTCTTTGTTAGGGAACTCTGGTCCCTTTCTCAGAGGTTCTCAATGGGGGACATGTCTGTTCGCCCTCCCAGTTCTCTCTCTCTCTCTCTCTCTCTCTCTCTCTCTCTCTCTCTCTCTCGGTATATTTAGCAACTTCTGCAGGAAACTTTGATTGCTACACCTGCTACACAGCCGGCATCTAGCAGATAAACACGAACCGTGCTGTGCATCAGTCCCCCTCATACCACCCCAAACAGTGAAACGCCCAGACTTTGAGCCCTGCTCTACTCTGAAGGCAGTAGCAACCCCTGCCCTTACTAATACCCCTTTGCCCTGTTGTCCCTTTCTTTGGGTGCTTAGCTGCTATGTAAACAGTTCTCAGAATCAAGTTCCCTCTGTTTAAACACTTAAAGTGCTTACCCTAAATTGAGAACTACACAGTGTATACATGCATGCAAATATCACATGGCATCCCAGAAATATGTTCAGTTTTTATGGATCAATTAAGAAGAAACTAAACACTGGAGGGTTGGGGTTATAGCTTAGTGACAGAGCACTTGCTTAGCATGTGTGAGGCCCTAGGTTCCGTCTCCACTACTGAAAAGAAAAAGAAAGAAAGAAAGAAAGAAAGAAAGAAAGAAAGAAAGAAAGAAAGAAAGAAAGAAAGAAAAAGAAAGAAAGAAAGAAAAAGAAAGAAAGGGAAAAAGAAAAACAAACACTCGAACTGTTTGTTTCCTGGTCAGCTGACTAATAATGCCTCTCCAAAATACAACCTTCTCTTTTTTTCTCTCTAGTAAAACTGGGCCATTTCTCTGTCACCTGTCCCACTGGCTTTGGTCCAGAACTGAACATTTTCCAAAAAGCACCTTTAAATAAATAGAGTATGGTATTTTACAGTGATGCTCATCCGGGGTTATAAAATGAGCAGAAGAAAATGTTTTTTTCTAAATAAACATAAGGCTGAGGAGATGCTTGGTCGAGATAGTGCTTGCTGCACAATGATGAGGATTTGAATCCCCAGCACCAATGTACAAAGTTGGGTCCCCATGCTGTGGGGACAAAGATAGGTGGGTCCCCAGCAGCTCATTGGCCAGTCAGTCCAGCTGAAAGGCTAAGTACCAGGTTCAATGAAGAGACCTGTCTCAAAAAACGGCGGAGAAGCAACTGAGGAAGACATGTTGATGTCAGCCTCTGGCCTCCACATATGCCTGCCTGGGTGAACATACCGACTACAATGTGTGTGTGTATACACACACACACACACACACACACACACCACACACACACAAAGAAAGAGACAGAGAGAAATATTGAGCTCTCTACTACCTTTCAAAATGGATTACTAGACTAAAAGTATTCTTGGTTAATTTAATATCATTAAATATAAAAATGTAGATTAAATCAAACTAAAGTGAAATATTTGGGTATTCTTCAGTATTCTTTGTTAGGAATAATTGCATGAAGTGACATTTGAGGTTTTGTGGATATTGTAATCTATTTGCATAAAATAATTGAGTAGGGGCTGGAGAGATGGCTCAGCGGTTAAGAGAGCTGACAGCAGAGGACCCAGCAGCCACATGGCAGCTAAGAATGTCTTTAACTCCAGTTCCAGGGGAATCTGACACCCTCTTCTGACTTCCGCAGCATTGCACGACAGGGGTGCACCAACCTACATGCAGACAGTACACTCATACACATAAAAATAAATAAAAATAAAAATAAGAGTTACTCTAAGTAACTCTTAAAAAATAATTGAGTAAAAGTTTGGGGGTAAGAAAATATATTTTTAGTTTTTTTTCCATGCTGTGGGATATATCAGCTTCCTGGATCTTCTCAAACAAAGCTGAATGACTTAAGTCACAGAAGAATTTTCCTCTCAGGGCGGGAAGCACGCACAGCCTAGCAAGCACTTGCACTGCATTGACAACCTCGCCCAGCCTCTGCCTCTCTTGTGTTTCCCCCAGTAATTAAGGCAATGCAAGTAGAGTTCTCCAATCTCAGACTGTTAATGGGCTTGCTTACAAAATAATAGCAAAGAAACACACACTCACTTAAGCCACGCACACGGCTGGATCCCTGTTCCACATGGCCGCCCAGAGTTCCCGAGTGAACCCTGTGCCCTTTGCTCCTCATGTTGGTCAAAATGCGCGCGGGAGGGCGGGGGGGGGGGGGGCACGACCCTTTTTATATACTCCCTGCCCCGCAAAGTCCGAGTTCCAAAATCTCGTGCAACTTCCTTGGGACCATCAGAGGCGCAGGTTGCAGGCTTGGCGTTGGGTTGCCCCAGGCTCCCTCCCTAAGTCTACAGTCTGTTAGGTGGTCAGCAGTAAGCGCATTTCAAAGAAGAGTCCATCCCACAACTTAGAACAACAAAAACTTACTGTTTGGAGCTGGAGAGATGGTTCAGTGGTTTAAGAACACCTGTTACTCTTCCAGAAGACCTGGGCTTGGATCCCAGCATGCATAGGTTGACTAATAATGGTTAGAAACTACAGTTCAAGGGGACCCAATGTCCTCTTCTGGCCTCTGTAGGCACTGTAGACAGGGGTGAACTTAACATACATGCTGGCCTAGGAGCCCTAAATCAAAGTGCTGAAAAGGCTGTTTCCCCAAGGCTGCAGGAGATGTTTTTTTGATGCTGGTAGCGTCAGGCATTTCTCAAGCTGTAGAAGCGTCACATCAACCCTGTCCTTACATGACGTTCCCCTGTCTAGTCAGCTCCCCTCCAGCAGGTCTGTCTCTGCATTCAGCCATATTTGATTAGGGCCCACCCTACAGACCTCACTTTTACTTGATTATTTCAAGGAAATAAGCAAGCAGAGGGGAATGGAGGAAGGCGAGGGGGAAACGAGAGCAGATTACAATGATCTATGTATGAAAATGTTATGATAAAGCTATTTTGTACACTAGCTAAGAATACTAATTTAAAAAACCCCATTAGTTCCTCTTAGCTTTCAGGAGGCTTGGGCAGGAAGTTTGAGGCCAGCCAGAGCTAAAAACGGGACCATATCAGTAAATTAAAAAACAAGCAGCAACAGCAAAAAAAAAATACTATTTCCAAATGAAGTCACGGTCTGAGCAAATGGAAGTTAGGACTTCACCATTGCTGTGGAGGGTACAATAAGTATTTTGTATATTTAGGGTGAAAATTTAAATGATGGGAATGTATTACACCCATGTTTATATTATAATATATATATCTATATATATAAGTATATAATTATATATTATTTGCTTTTCTTTTAGGAATGATGTGTTACTGAGCTTTCCATTACTATAACAAAATATCTACCTCATAAGGAAAAAAGGAGCCAGGTGTGGTGGCACATGCCTTTAATTCTAGCACTTGGGAGATAGAGGCAGGTGGATCTCTGTGAGATGGAGGCCAGCCTAGACTACATAGCAAGTTGCAGGCCAGCTAGGACTACAGGGAGGCCTACTGCAAAAATATCAAATAAATAAAAAACGGGTTTTATTTTGTTTTGAGTCAGCATTTTAGAAGCTGCAGTCTGCGATCAGGAGGCCGCTGCTTTTAGGCTTATGGTGAGGTGTCATACCATGGCTGCCACGTATGGCTGACAAAGCTGGTCCACTTCAAGCTGAGCAAGCAAAAGTTGAAGAATGGATCAAGTCATACAGCTTCCTTTGCGAGCATGCCCCCAATAACCTAGAGACTTCCTACAAAGTCCTATCTCTCAAAGGTACACCCCCCCAGCCAGGGACTAAGCTTTTAACACAATGGTCTTTGGAGGACATTCAAGATTCCAATTACAGTAAATAGTCGTAACTTCTATTTGAAACAGTAGTCTCTCAGGAATTTATCCAATAAATATGGACTTAATATCCATTGCAGTAAAGATAAACTGAATCTCAGCTGGGAGCAAGTTCATAGTCTAATGGATGAAATGAATTTGAAAACAAAGACAATGTGTCGGAGATGTACTACATCAGAGATGGAAGAAGTTTGTGAGACCCTGGGGAGGTAAAGCCAGGGAAGGGTTCACCTAGAGAGTCCACTCAGCTGCAGCAGGCACGTGGGTGCACCAGAGTGGGAGCCCGCAGAGCAGGTCCCAGACTGGGATGCCGAGCTAAGCACAGCTTTTTGGCCACTGTTCCTGGGGAGCACAGACGGCAGAACGAGGGCAGATAGAGGCCAATGGGCAATTGCAGATCAATACGCCCCACTGAGGAGCCGGTGATGAGCCATTAAGGTTTTTAATCAAGGGAGTAACTCTTCCAGATGTGTCTTTAAATGACTGGTCTGCGCATCGATGAAAGTGGAGGACCTACCCCCCACAGCACGCACACACACAAATTCAGAGGACATTTCTGCATCCCCATCTTACTCATCTCACAACAGTTTTCATCAGTTGACTGCCTCTGTCTTCGTGAAATGCTGTGCCCCCTTGTGTCCCCTTCGTCTCCCACCTCTGCCCCCTTCATCTCTGTCCTCGTGAAATACTTGCCCCCCCCATCTCTGTCTTTCTGGCTCTCCTGGTTTCCGTGTTAATTCACAGCTTCTCTTCCTTCGCTTACTTTTCTACAGCTCTTCCATGAGCTTCCCTCTCCCATTGGCAGGATCTCCAGACCCATGACTCCAAATTTGTTCCCCAGTTTAGCCTTTTCCTTGAGCCCTAAACTTGCCCTTCTGACTGCTTAATCCACCCGAGTGTCTACAGTACCCTCAGATTCAACTTCTTCATAAGTTTCTTCTGAGCTTCTCAAGCCCTATCAATGGCCCCACATTCAGCGAGGTAGTTGCTCAAATCCTAGAAGTAAGATTTATCTTAAAGGAAAACTCTGGATGGACGGCCAACCTGTGAAAAGAAAAGAAAACCTGGATAAAGCTGAGAGTCCAAAGTGCCACTTAAAAGTGGACTGTTGGGCCGGGCGTGGTGGCGCACGCCTTTAATCCTAGCACTTGGGAGGCAGAGGCAGGCGGATCTTTGTGAGTTCAAGGCCAGCCTGGTCTACAGAGTGAGTTCCAGGACAGCTGGGACTAAAGGGACACCCTGTCTCAAAAATACCCCTCCCCCCCAAAAGTGGACTGTTTTTACTCCTCACCTACTCTTGCCCCTTTCCCCAAACCCTAGGGACCATTCTCAGAAGACGAGCCGAGTTGAAATGTAAGGACTGAGGAGATAAGGATGATTTCTGAGATCTCAAAAAAATATGGACTGGACTCTTATTTGATCAACATGCTTGTGCATATAAGCCTCTCCAATTGGACTATGAGGACCTTCATTTGTACAAAATTTGGGCATAGATATCTGCTAATTGGTTTTGCATGAATGTTGTTTACATTCATTGCTTATGCTTGACAATTGGTTCACTTCATGCCTGGTTTTGGGACATTAATTGGTCTTAGTGGAAAAAATTAAAATATCAGGTCTGACATGCCCCCTGCCTGGCACTTAAGACAGGCTTCAGCAGCTGCCTATTCAAAGTCCAGGCTCCTTTGTGATCTTAGTCTCTTCCATGGGCTCACCTGCCTTTCAGAAAAAATAAAATTAAAAGGGTGAGATGTGGGAAAATCCAGTTTAAGTTATGTATGAATGGGTTAGCATTCCAACCAGTGCCCCCCAGAGGCACAAGTAGGAGTCATGTGACCTCCCTGGCTACACCCATGGAGTGGAATGTGGTGATGCAAAGGTCTGGGATTGGGCCCTGAGAGATGATGTCACACTGCCTATAAAACCCCTCCATTTTGAATAAAGGCTCTCTCTGAAAAAACAAATCCCCATGTGTTATAATTCCATGCATTTCTATTATTCTTCTGATTTGTAAAAACCTGTAAATAAAGTACAATGTTGCCAAAAAAGAGATTTATCTTTAATTCTCCCTTTTTCCTCTCTCACATTCAAATTGATCTCTGTGATATCCTGCTCTTATGGACCAAATAGATCTTGAATTCATCTATTTATCACCTCCAAAATCATCACCTTAGAAGGGACCCAGCTGTCCATCACCTGAACAATCACAGTGGTCTGCTCACATCACCTAGACAATCACAGTGGTCTGCTCACATCACCTAGACAATCACAGTGGTCTACTGACATCACCTAGACAATCACACTGGTCTACTGACATCATCACCTAGACAACCTTACGTCATCACCTAGACAATCACAGTGGTTTACCACATCACCTAGACAATCACAGTGGTCTACTCACATCACCTAGACAATCATATTGGTCTACTCACATCATCACCTAGACAATCACAGTGGTCTGCTGACATCACCTAGACAATCACAGTGGGCTACTCACATCACCTAGACAATCACAGTGGTCTACTCACATCACCTAGACAATCATAGTGGTCTACTCACATCATCATCTAGACAATCAAAGTGGTCTAATGACATCACCTAGACAATCACAGTGGTTAAATGACATCACTTAGACAATCCCAGTGGTTTACTTACATCACCTAGACAATCAAAGTGGTCTACTGTCATCATCACCTAGACAATC
Source organism: Rhizomys pruinosus (assembly GCA_009823505.1). Classification (NCBI taxonomy): domain Eukaryota; kingdom Metazoa; phylum Chordata; class Mammalia; order Rodentia; family Spalacidae; genus Rhizomys; species Rhizomys pruinosus. The sequence continues at coordinate 1,972,838 of VZQC01009253.1, read as the reverse complement.
ACAGTGGTCTACTGACATCATCACCTAGACAATCACAGTGGTCTACTCACATCACCTAGACAATCATAGTGGTCTACTGACATCATCAACTAGACAATCACAGTGGTCTACTGACATCACCTAGATAATCACAGTGGTCTACTGACATCACCTAGACAATCACAGTGGTCTACTCACATCACCTAGACAATCATAGTGGTCTACTCACATCATCATCTAGACAATCACAGTGGTCTACTGACATCATCAATTAGACAATCACAGTGGAATACTGATATCAGCTAGAAAATCAGAGTGGTCTACTGACATCACCTAGACAATCACAGTGGTCTACTCACATCACCTAGACAATCATAGTGATCTACTGACATCACCTAGACAATCACAGTGGTCTACAGACATCACCTAGACAATCACAGTGGTCTACTCACATCATCATATAGACAATCACAGTTGTCTACTGACATCATCACCTAGACAATCAGAGTGGTCTACTGACATCACCTAGACAATCACAGTGGTCTACTCACATCACCTAGACAATCATAGTGGTCTACTCACACCATCATTTAGATAATCACAGTGGTCTACTGACATCATCACTTAGACAATCACAGTGGTGTACTGACATCACCTAGACAATCACAGTGGTCGACTGACATCACCTAGACAATCACAGTGGTTTACTTACATCATGTAGACAATCATAGTGGTCTACTCACATCATCACCTAGACAATCACAGTTGTCTATTCACATCACCTGGACAATCACAGTGGTCTATTCACATCACCTAGACAATCACAGTGGTCTATTGATATCATCACCTAGACAATCACAGTGGTCTACTGACATCATCACCTAGACAATCACAGTGGTCTACTGACATCACCTAGACAATCTCACTGGTCTACTGACATCATCACCTAGACAATCACAGCGGTCTCCTTACGTCATCACCTAGACAATCACAGTGGTTTACCAAATCACCTAGACAATCACAGTGGTCTGTTCACATCACCTAGACATTCACAGTGGTCTAAGGACATCATCACCTAGACAATCACAGTGCTCTACTGACATCACCTAGACAATCACAGCGGTCTACTGACATCACCTAGACTATCACAGTGGTATACTCACATCACCTAGACAATCAGAGTGGTCTACTCACATCATCATTTAGACAATGACAGTGACAGTGGTCTACTGACATCATCACCTAGACAATCACAGTGGTCCACTGACATGACCTAGATAATTACAGTGGTCTACTGACATCATCACCTAGACAATCACAGTGGTCCACTGACATCATCACCTAGACAATCACAGTGGTCTACCACATCACCTAGACAATCACAGTGGTCTGCTCACATCATCTAGACAATCACATTGGTCTACTCACATCACCTAGACAATCACAGTGGTCTACTCACATCATCACCTAGACAATCACAGTGGTCTATTGATATCATCACCTAGAAAATCACAGTGGTCTACTAACATCATCACCTAGACAATCACAGTGGTCTACTCATATCACCTAGACAAACAGAGTGGTCTACTGACATCATCACCTAGACAATCACAGTGGTCTACTCACATCACTTAGACAATCACAGTGGTCTACTGACATCATCACCTAGACAATCACAGTGGTCTACTGACATCATCACCTAGACAATCACAGTGGTCTACTGACATCATCACCTAGACAATCACAGTGGTCTACTGACATCATCACCTAGACAATCACAGTGGTCTACTGACATCATCACCTAGACAATCACAGTGGTCTACTGACATCATCACCTAGACAATCACAGTGGTCTACTGACATCATCACCTAGACAATCACAGTGGTCTACTGACATCATCACCTAGACAATCACAGTGGTCTACTGACATCATCACCTAGACAATCACAGTGGTCTACTGACATCATCACCTAGACAATCACAGTGGTCTACTGACATCATCACCTAGACAATCACAGTGGTCTACTGACATCATCACCTAGACAATCACAGTGGTCTACTGACATCATCACCTAGACAATCACAGTGGTCTACTGACATCATCACCTAGACAATCACAGTGGTCTACTGACATCATCACCTAGACAATCACAGTGGTCTACTGACATCATCACCTAGACAATCACAGTGGTCTACTGACATCATCACCTAGACAATCACAGTGGTCTACTGACATCATCACCTAGACAATCACAGTGGTCTACTGACATCATCACCTAGACAATCACAGTGGTCTACTGACATCATCACCTAGACAATCACAGTGGTCTACTGACATCATCACCTAGACAATCACAGTGGTCTACTGACATCACTTAGACAATCACAGTGGTCTACTGACATCATCACCTAGACAATCACAGTGGTCTACTGACATCATCACCTAGACAATCACAGTGGTCTACTGACATCATCACCTAGACTATCACAGTGGTCTACTCACATCACCTAGACAATCAGAGTGGTCTACTGACATCATCACCTAGAAAATCACAGTGGTCTACTGAAATCACCTAGACTATCACAGTGGTCTACTCACATCACCTAGACAATCATAGTGGTCTACTCACATCATCATCTAGACAATGACAGTGGTCTACTGACATCATCACCTAGACAATCACAGTGGTCCACTGACATCACCTAGATTATTATAGTGGTCTACGGACATCATCACCTAGACAATCACAGCGGTCTACTGACATCATCACCTAGACAATCACAGTGGTCTACCACATCACCTAAACAATCACAGTGGTCTGCTCATATCATCCAAACAATCACAGTGGTCTACTCACATCACCTAGACAATCATAGTGGTCTACTCACATCATCACCTAGACAATCACAGTGGTCTACTGACATCATCACCTAAACAATCACAGTGGTCTACTGACATCACCTAGACAATCACAGTAGTCTACTAACATCACGTAGACAATCACAGTGGTCTGCTCACATCATCTAGACAATCACAGTGGTCTACTCACATCACCTAGACAATCATAGTGGAAGACTAACATCATCACCTAGACAATCAAAGTGGTCTACTCACATCACCTAGACAATCACAGTTGTCTACTCACATCATCACCTAGACAATCACAGTGGTCTACTGACATCACCTAGACAATCACAGTGGGCTACTGACATCACCTAGACAATCACAGTGTTCTGATCACATCATCTAGACAATCACAGTGGTCTACTCACATCAACTAGACAATCATAGTGGTCTACTCACATCATCACCCTTACAATCACAGTGGTCTACTGACATCATCACCTAGACAATCACAGTGGTCTACTGACATCACCCAGACAATCACACTCATCGACTGACATCATCTAGACAATTACAGTGGTCTACTCACATCGCCACCTAGACAATCATAGTGGTCTACTCACATCACCTAGACAATCATAGTGGTCTACTGTCATCATCACCTAGACAATCACAGTGGTCTACCACATCATCACCTAGACAATCACAGTGGTCTACTGACATCACCTAGACAATCACAGTGGTCTACTCACATTACTTAGACAATCATAGTGGTCTACTAACATCATCACCTAGACAATCACAGTGGTCTACTGACATCATCTCCTAGACAATCACAGTGGTCTACGACATCTTCTAGACAATCACAGTGGTCTACTGACATCATCTAGACAATCACAGTGGTCTACTGACATCACCTAGACAATCACAGTGGTCTACTGACATCACTTAGACAATCATAGTGGTCTACTCACATTACTTAGACAATCATAGTGGTCTACTAACATCATCACCTAGACAATCACAGTGGTCTACTGACATCATCTCCTAGACAATCACAGTGGTCTACGACATCTTCTAGACAATCACAGTGGTCTACTGACATCATCAATTAGACAATCACAGTGGTCTACTGACATCACCTAGACAATCACAGTGGTCTACTGACATCACCTAGACAATCACAGTGGTCTACTCACATCACCTAGACAATCATAGTGGTCTACTGACATCATCACCTAGACAATCACAGTGGTCTACTGACATCACCTAGACAATCACAGTGGTCTACTCACATCACCTAGACAATCATAGTGGTCTACTCACATCATCACCTAGACAATCACAGTGGTCTACTGACATCACCTAGACAATCACAGTGGTCTACTCACATCACCTAGACAATCATAGTGGTCTACTCACATCATCACCTAGACAATCACAGTGGTCTACTGACATCACCTAGACAATCACAGTGGTCTACTCACATCACCTAGACAATCATAGTGGTCTACTCACATCATCACCTAGACAATCACAGTGGTCTACTGACATCACCTAGACAATCACAGTGGTCTACTCACATCACCTAGACAATCATAGTGGTCTACTCACATCATCACCTAGACAATCACAGTGGTCTACTGACATCACCTAGACAATCACAGTGGTCTACTCACATCACCTAGACAATCATAGTGGTCTACTCACATCATCACCTAGACAATCACAGTGGTCTACTGACATCACCTAGACAATCACAGTGGTCTACTCACATCACCTAGACAATCATAGTGGTCTACTCACATCATCACCTAGACAATCACAGTGGTCTACTGACATCACCTAGACAATCACAGTGGTCTACTCACATCACCTAGACAATCATAGTGGTCTACTCACATCATCACCTAGACAATCACAGTGGTCTACTGACATCATCACCTAGACAATCACAGTGGTCTACTGACATCATCACCTAGACAATCACAGTGGTCTACTGACATCATCACCTAGACAATCACAGTGGTCTACTCACATCATCACCTAGACAATCACAGTGGTCTACTGACATCACCTAGACAATCACAGTGGTCGACTGACATCACCTAGACCATCACAGTGGTCTACTCACATCGTCACCTAGACAATCATAGTGGTCTACTCACATCACCTACACAATCACAGTGGTCTGCTCACATCACCTAGACAATCATAGTGGTCTACTCACATCATCACCTAGACAATCACAGTGGTCTACTGACATCACCTAGACAATCACAGTGGTCTACTTACATCACGTAGACAATCATAGTGGTCTACTGATATCATCACATAGACAATCACAGTGGTCTACTCATATCATCACCTAGACAATCACAGTGGTCTACTGACATCACCTAGACAATCACAGTGGTCTACTGACATCATCACCTAGACAATCACAGTGGTCTACTCACATCACCTAGACAATCACAGTGGTCTACTCACATCATCACCTAGACAATAACAGTGGTCTACTGATATCACCTAGAAAATCACAGTGGTCTACTCACAACACTTAGACAATCATAGTGGTCTACTGATATCATCACCTAGACAATCACAGTGGTCTACTGATATCATCACCTAGACACTCACAGTGGTCTACTCACATCACGTAGACAATCACAGTGGTCTACTGACATCACCTAGACAATCATAGTGGTCTACTCACATCATCACCTAGACAATCACCATTGTCTATTCACATGACCTGGACAATCACAGTGGTCTATTCACATCACCTAGATAATCACAGTGGTTTACTGACATCATCACCTAGACAATCACAGTGGTCTACTGAGATCATCACCTAGACAATCACAGTGGTCTACTCACATCATCACCTAGACAATCACAGTGGTACACTGATATCACCTAGACAATCACAGTGGTCTACTGACATCACCTAGACAATCACAATGGTGTACTCACATCATGTAGACAATCATAGTGGTCTACTCACATCATCACCTAGACAATCACAGTGGTCTACTGACATCATCACCTAGATAATCACAGTGCTCTTCTGACATCACCTAGACAATCACAGTGGTCGACTGACATCACCTAGACAATCACAGTGGTCTACTCCCATCGTCACCTAGACAATCATAGTGGTCTACTCACATCACCTAGACAATCACACTGGTCTGCTCACATCACCTAGACAATCATAGTGGTCTACTCACATCATCACCTAGACAATCACAGTGGTCTACTGACATCACCTAGACAATCACAGTGGTCTACTGACATCATCACCTAGACAATCACAGTGGTCTACTCACATCACCTAGACAATCACAGTGGTCTACTCACATCATCACCTAGACAATCACAGTGGTCTACTGACATCACCTAGACAATCACAGTGGTCTACTCACATTACTTAGACAATCATAGTGGTCTACTAACATCATCACCTAGACAATCACAGTGGTCTACTGACATCATCTCCTAGACAATCACAGTGGTCTACGACATCTTCTAGACAATCAGAGTGGTCTACTGACATCATCAATTAGACAATCACAGTGGTCTACTGACATCAACTAGACAATCAGAGTGGTCTACTAACATCACCTAGACAATCACAGTGGTCTACTCACATCACCTAGACAATCACAGTGGTCTACTCACATCATCACCTAGACAATCACAGTGGTCTACTGACATCACCTAGACAATCACAGTGGTCTACTCACATTACTTAGACAATCATAGTGGTCTACTAACATCATCACCTAGACAATCACAGTGGTCTACTGACATCATCTCCTAGACAATCACAGTGGTCTACGACATCTTCTAGACAATCAGAGTGGTCTACTGACATCATCAATTAGACAATCACAGTGGTCTACTGACATCACCTAGAAAATCAGAGTGGTCTACTGACATCACCTAGACAATCACAGTGGTCTACTCACATCACCTAGACCATCACAGTGGTCTACTCACATCATCACCTAGACAATCACAGTGGTCTACTGACATCACCTAGACAATCACAGTGGTCTACTGACATCACTTAGACAATCATAGTGGTCTACTCACATCATCACCTAGACAATCACAGTGGTCTACTGACATCATCACCTGGACAATCACAGTGGTCTATTCATATCACCTAGACAATCACAGTGGTCTACTGACATCATCACCTAGACAATCATAGTGTTCTACTGACATCATCACCTAGACAATCACAGTGGTCTATTCACATCATCACCTTGACAGTCACAGTGGCCTACTCATATCGTCACCTGACAATCAAAGTGGTCTACTCACGTCATCACCTAGACAATCACAGTGGTGTATTCACATCATCACCTTGAAAATCACAGTGGCCTACTCCTATCATCACCTGACAGTCACAGTGGTCTACTGACATCATCACCTAGACAATCACAGTGGTCTACTGACATCACCTAGACAATCACAGTGGTCGACTGACATCACCTAGAGAATCACAGTGGTCTACTCACATCACCTAGACAATCATAGTGTTCTACTGACATCATCACCTTGACAATCACAGTGGCCTACTCATATCATCACCTGACAATCACAGTGGTCTACTGACATCATCACCTAGACAATCACCGTGGTCTACTCACCCTTATCAAATCTCTTCTCCCTATAACAACTTTACTGATCTCATTCAAGAAAAATTCTTTTTGGTCATTTTGAGACCAGGTCTCCTTGTAGCCCCAGCAGGCCCATAATTCCCCATGTAGACCAGGCTGGCCTTGCTCTCATAGAGATCTACCTGCCTCTTTCTCCTGAGTGCTGGGATTAAAAGCGTGCACCACCGAGCCTGGTTAAAAACATAAGACAGGGTCTTATGTATCCCAGGCTGGCCTTGAACTTGCTATGTACCTGAGGATGACCTTGAACTCCTGGGCCTCCCTCTTCTACCTTCTGAGTCCTGGGATTACAAGTGCATGCCATCATACACAGTAAGAATTGCAACCACGTGTCATTCAGTGTGCAATCCAAGCTTCTGACTATACCTTGACAGGTTTCTGTGGCCCATTTCCTACCATCTCTTCAACACCCTCCTTCTATCTCTGGTCTCTGAACACACTGTCCTTTTCCTGCCCCAGGACTCTTGCTCCTCCATTTTTCTCCCTCTACCATTTGCATAGTAGTGTCTTTCTCAACTTCTCTAGGAAGTTCATACCTTCTTGGAGATGCCATCCTGATCTGTCCTGTAGAAAGGCCCCCACCTTCATTACTCAGTATTTTATCACCTTTTTAACTTTTACGTGTTCAAGCATTTGACTGAATGTGCACCACATGATGTGCCTAGTGCCTGGGGAGGCCAGAAGAGGGCATCAGAGGCCCTGGAACTGGAGAGATGGACAGTTGTAAGCCACCATGTAGATGATGGGAACTGAACCCAGGTCCTCTGCAAGAGAAGTAAGTGCCACTGAGCCATTTCCCCAGCCTGTCACCTTGTTGATTTCTACCAGGGAACTCATCAGCAGTGTGTATGCTTGCTCATTTTTTCATGTTTCTTTCTTCTTGTCATCAAACACCATTCACTCCCACTAATCCACAGTGATTGTTCTACAACGTGGTGCTCTAGGGAGAGCTCTACATACTCTTTCCCATCATACATCTCCAAAGCTCTCAGCACTGTGTTTCCTCCTTTACATTGTAGCATTTAATCTATCTACCCACCCTCTGTGTGTGGATTTATTATTCCCACGCTATTAGTAAGGAAACTGCTTTAGAGGGTAAGATGACCTACCCAAGGCCATGTAGACACCAATAATGATGGAGGAAGAAACGAGATGAGATGGTTAATCTTGTTTTGCAGTTTGATGACAGGGGATTAGGAAATCAAACCTCTGGGTATATCTGTGAGAGCTTTCCTGAGAGGATTAACTAAGGGGAAGGACTACCTGAAGATGTGTGGCACCAACCATCCCATAGGGGATGCCCAGTGTGGGCAGATTTTTGCCCGTGACTGGCTGGTTCTGACTCCCTTTCTGTACCTCGATGTAAGTCTCATTCCTGGGCCCAGAAGAAACAGGAAAAGCACAACTTATAGTGCAATTTTATTTCTTCTTTTTAACTGAACATTCCACAATGCTTTTCTTTCTTTTTTTCCTTCTGCTCCAGTGTTGGGGATTAAACCCAGGCTTTTATGTATGCTACACAAGTGTTTTACCATTGAACAGATCCTCAGTCATCATGCATTCATTTGGGAAACCACCTTCTCCCATGCCATAGGAATCCTGTTTAGCCATTTGGTGGTGCCTGGGGCACTAACACGCCGTCTCCGCTCCATCCTAAAAGTTACATGTGACCTGGGCCAGCCAATCAGGTGGCTTCTCAAGGTCTTCGGACTTCATACAGGAATCAGGCTAGTCAGTGTTCTGTGAGTTCTTGGAGCAAGTTCCTTTGAGATTGTCATTCATTAGAATCTTAGTAGCCAGGAGCTGCAAGTAGGCATCTTAGTCACAAAGAGGGAAACTTCTAGGATGAAAAGCTAGACAGAAGACATCAAAATTAAGAGATAGATGGAGAGGAGACAGTAACAAACCAATCACACAAGTTTCAACCTGAGAACTTAGCCATTTCCATTTTATTTATTCTATGATTTGATTAACATTTGCCTCCTTAATAAATGGTTCTACAAAGGTAGAAATGATGTCTTCTTCTGCTCACCACTGGCTCCCCAAGCCTCAAGGCACCACCTCCCATGGTGTGGGTACGGATATGTATGTGAATGAAGCTATTTCTTCTACTAGGATGTCAGCTCACAGCATAATGATAATGTTCAAGGGAAATCATGTCTAGCTCTGACTTTTGGAATGAGCCATCTGGATATTTGGGGCTTGATTACAATTGGAGGAAGCTTAATCTTACTAGAGTCTTACTCAATTTTATAACATATAACAAGTCCTTCAAAATTTTGGGGCTTTCAGTGAGTCTGGATTGAAACCAGGCAGGTATAATACATTCTGTCTCTGTTCTTTAAAAATGTGTGTCATGTCTGAGGCACTATAATTTAATTTGAGTCTAATATGTCTTTGAGTACCCTGCCAGATTATAACCTGATTCATCACTCACTTGGAGGCTAAAAATAGAGGCTGATACAAGAGGTTAACATCACTTAGCAAGGAGCATTTTTCTCCAAAGATGAACATAAATCAGAGGTGGTATGTCACTCACTCCAATCCAAAGCCACAGGCTGGTCATACCTGGTGCCTGGCAATTGTTTGAGAATGAAATGACTATTGAGCTGGAATCATTGTCATTCAGGACCGGCAGCCTGAGCATTGCACATGTGACACCAGCCAGCCTCTGCTAATCAGTCCTACAGCCGCTTGGGGGCTCCTGATTGCTGGTGGTTACATCTGGTTTCCAGGGAAGCTGTTGAAACCATGGCATGGACTGTGAGGAAGGAAGAAAATCGGAGGTTTCTTTTGAATATTTCTGTTAAAAAAAAAACTCTGATTTTGCATTGTTTTGCAGCCTCTCTCTGAGATAAAGTAAAAGTAGTTTATGCACAGCCTCTTACACACATGTGCTGAGTCCTTAGTGGGCCTAAAAGGAGGGATGGTGGGAAAGAAAAGATCTTATTTCTTATAATGCTAGCTCAGAAGAAGAAGGTGCTGACCTCTATGATGTCAAGTTCAGGAAGAAGAATGAATGAATGGATGAATGAATGAATGAATGAGTGAACCACAGTAATCGTGGTCTTGAGAGTAGGGAGAGCACAGGACTGGAACTGTAGATGGCAAGTGAACATACATGTGAGTGCATACTTGGGCGTGGCATGCAGTGCTCCCTGCAGTGTTGGTCATTTTAGGCTACTATGACAGCGTCATGGACAGGGTTGCGTATAAGCAATAGACCTCAGTTTCTCATAGCTGAAATGGAAAGTCAAGATCTGTGTTCTAGCATGATCAGATTCAGAGGAAAGCTGCGTTCCAACTTGCATTGCTGAGCTCTTATGTCCTCCAGAAAGTAAGAGAGCGAGCTCTCTAGACCCTTAGAAGCGGTCAAGTGTCTCCACCGGAATAGATGCCCAGGTTCCTCTGGTACTCCATAACCTGAATTCTAGAGCTACTGCCCTGCCAGATGGCTGCCAGCCAGAACATGCTAGGACCTGGCCAGGCACATAGTCCTGACTCTACCACAGATGTCTACCAGCCAGAACATGCTAGGGCCTGGCCAGGCACACAGTCCTGACTCTGCCACAGATGACTACCAGCCAGAACATGCTAGGGCCTGGCCAGGCACACAGTCCTGACTCTGCCACAGATGACTACCAGCCAGAACATGCTAGGGCCTGGCCACCCTGTACTTTTCCTCTCTCATCCATATAGCTGCTTTTTCTCTTTATTAATCCTGATTTTCCTCTTTTAATATATATGGATAGCTAACTCATTATATGATACCTGGCTCTAATGCCCCTACTATTGGTGACAAGAAGAGGTACTTGCCATTATCAAACCTTAGTACAAAGAACTGCAGTACAGAACAAGTAAGCAGCTTCTCCAGCTACTGACAGCTCTCATCATGAAAAGCACTAGAAGGGTTGGCTGTTGTAGAGTATGGCTTTAATACCAGCACTTGAGAGGCAGAGGCAGGTGGATCTCTGTGAGACTGAGGTCAGCTTTGTCTATGCAGTGAGTTCTAGGCCAGCTGGGGCTGCAGGGAGACCTTGTCTCAGAAAAAAAAGGCACTTAAAATGGTGGATTACCCTTGCTGCCTTGCAGGATAGAGACTTTACTTTAGGATTTGGCCAGGAAATATGCTCTGAAAAATGCTACACCTACCCAGCTGACAACCATGGTCTATTGAGGAATTATTTTACAATTTCTTGTGTGTGTGTGTGTGTGTGTGTGTGTGTGTGGTTTATACATACACATGTGTTCACATGCATCCACCTGTGCGCATGAATCTGGAGACCAGAGGTCTCCACATCATTCATTTGCTATCACTAATCCTGGAGTGAGGCTGAGTGACCCTCCCACCTCTGCCCCTGCCCCGCCTCCCCCACATACATAGCACTGGGGTTACAAGCACAGCAACACCTCATTCTTTACTTGGGTGTTGGGATTAGAAGTCAGGTCCTCTTGCTTATCTAGGAAGCACTGTTACCCACTGAGCCATCTCTTCAGCCCCTGCTGAGGAAGGCTTGTTTTCACATTTCACAGAGATATCTTTCCTAACTCATGGTTACATTTTATTTTGTTTTGTTTTTGTTTTATGTACATAAGAGTTTGCCTGCATGTATATAAGTGCACCAAGTGTGTGCAATGCTTCTGGAGGCCAAAAGAGGGCGTTGGATCCCCTGGAATGGAAGTTATATACAGATAGCTCTTTTTTTTTTTTTTTTTTTTTTTGGTCTTCTTGGACAGAGTCTCCCTGTTTAGCCCCATCTGTCCGTTGTAACTCACTATGTAAGACCAGGCTGGGCATTGAACTCAGAGAGATCTGCCTGCCTCTTGCCTCCCAACGGGCTGAGATTAAAGGCATGCCCCACCATGCCATAGCACAGAATGGTTCTTAACAGTCATGTGGGTGCTGGCAACTGAACGTTGGGTCTCTGCAAGAGCAGCTATGCCATTACAACTGAGCATCTCAGTTTAAGGGGCCTTGTGACCTTTTTAATTTCATCTACAGGGTGGGGTTTTTCCTTCATTGATGATTGAAGTTTTGGTGTTTTTTGTACAGTGATCTTAATGATCTTTTCTATGTATATCGCCTATTTACTTCCAGGCTTAAAAAATAATCCTCCCGTGAGGATGATAATAAAATAATTCAGTGGGTAGTTACAAAGCAGTTTTATTTTTCTAGTCTTTTAAAAGTTTTGTGGTTTGACAATGTGTTTTATTTATTGGTTGCTGGGAGACACACTTGTCGTGGACCATGCACCATGGAGGTCAGCAGACAAATTTGTGTGGATTCCGTTCTTTCCTTCCACACCTTATTTTGGGAAATCTGGGGGTCAAAATCATGCCAGCAGTGCTTGGCAGCAAGCAGCCTTTACCTTCCAAGCCAGCTCATCAGCTCCTTGCTTTGATTTGTTTGACGAGGTCTCACTATGCCACCAGTTGGCCTTGAACTCGAGCGCCCTCCTCGCCATCAACTCCCAAGTGCATTGATTAAAAAGCTGACCGACCACCAAGTTTTATAATTCTTTTTTTGGGAGGGGGGAGCTTTTTTGTAAACAGGGTCTCCTTTAGTCCACAGCTGGCATGGAGCTACTGTGGTAGACCAGGCTGGCTCTTGAACCACAAGAGATCCGCCTGCCTCAGCCTCCCGAAGTGCTGGGATTAAAGGCAGCACTACCACGCTGGCCACGAGTGGATACTCTTATACATCTTTGTTTTAGTCCTTGGCTATAGAGAAACACTGCAGCTTTTCATTGTATTTACATTGAAATCTGCAGGGAACAGTTGTAAATGGAGAAAGCAACTATCTGGAGTGACCACACCATCCACAAAGCTGGTAAAGCATGTTTGTTCTAGGTGTTAGAGTGTTGGTGGTAGGAAATGAAATTTATTCATGGTTTTGGATCATGTTCCTGAGGCCTGGATGGGAGTGGCTGACTATGAAGACAGGCAGTTCATTTCTTGTGATGGTGATGCCAGGCTAGTGGGGCTGTGGTTGGTGGGGTGGCCTAGCCAGGGGCATTACTTCTCAGCCGTAGAAAACTCGGCTTTTTTGATGCTGCTGCAAGGCCAGGATTCTTTTTTAACAATTGAATCTTTATGATTTTAAACACAGTATCATTTGATGGCATTTAGCATCATTACCCCCTCCGCCACCCTCCCACATTGCCCTCCAACCAATACACGAACTCCGGATATCTCTATTATCTAATATATCTATTATATATATATATATGTGTGTGTGTGTGTGTGTGTGTTTGTGTGTGTGTGTGTGTGTCTATGTATATCCTAGAGTATAATTTGTGTCCTTCAATACAGTGTGGATCCATTTACTAGGCCCACCTGAGAGTCCCAATCTTGTACCATACTGTCTCTCCCTCTCCTGGGAGCCGTGAACTGCCCACATTTCTGAGTTTGGTTAGGGATCTCTTTCCCACACCCCCATGTCCTGTCCATGCTGGGATTTTGTCTGGTTTGAGCTTGCATAGGACTTGTACATGCTTCTATCATTGCTGTGAATGCATGTGAGTTACTTCCCAGCTGCCTGGAAGACTCTGCTTCCGTGTGGCCATCCACTGGCCCTGTCTTACAGTCTTTCTGCCTCTTCTTCAATGATCCCTGAGCCTTGGGAGGGAGAGGTTTGAAATAGCTGTCCTAGTCCGTGATAACTACCCCGAAGCCTTTTGGTCTCTGTGCTCTGGATAATTGTGTGTCTCTGTGTTAATCACCCTGTGGTACATAAAGAAACTCCTCTGGTGAGAGTTAGGAGATGCGTTCATCCTAAGGCAGCATTGGAGGTGTGTCGCTTAGGGCTAATTGTCTCACAGATGCTTGTTCTCTGTGTTTGACCAGATCTGGAATTCTGTAATAGTCTTCATCTGTTGTGTGGCAGGTGCCCCCATCCCGAAGATGCTAAACATTCACAGCGTCCATCTTCTCCAAAGATTTTTCCCTCAGTCAAGAGAGCCATCCAACCAAGCACGTCCCACTGCTTCCACCTGTCCAGCAGCCAGGACTGAGGCTGGCCCCTGGTGTGGATGGGACCAAGTCTGAGAACCACTCTGCTTCAGAGTTCCTTGGGAAGCTCCTTGGAGCTGAGGCCCCACCCTGATTGAGCTCCCTCTCCCCGATGGTCCCTCTTCCTTCTCCCCCTCTCTCCCCTGCTTCTGGCAGCGAACCCTGTGCACTCCCAGCCATCTTGGGACTGGCTTCTAGGGAACACCAATCAAGACAGTGGGTAAACGTCATTTCCTGCTACCAACACATCTAGCAAGCACATTTTGTAGACTTCATAGACATCATAAACACAAGTCTTACAGCTGTATTTCAGAGAGTTTAATTAAGCAAATGTGTAACAGAGGGCAATGATTTTGGAGAATTTTACCTTTAAATGCTGAAAGTACAGTTATCAGAATTGTAAGAGATAGTAATAATATTGAAAAAAAGATTTGGTGTCACATAACAGTCTTTTTTTTTTCTCCTTCTGGTTTTCTGGGATTGTAAATAGTGTCTAATTCTCTTTTCTCATCTTACTGAGAAGGGAAATAGAACACTCCACTTTTGAACTTTTCCATGTGCCTTTGTTAAAGAGGTAATCCTCTCTAAAGTCTTGCCCTTACATCCCATCTGGCATGTTATTGAGCGTTTCTTTTAGTTTCAAAGCTGTATCAAAATCTCTCCACTGTGACGTCAACATGTCACAGTCTGCAGGCCATACTCAGTGCCAGCCGGGCTGTGGGGTAATAGTTATTTTCCAAAGGCAATACTGCATGGATCCCACGTCTGCTTCTCTTTCCAAGCTTGGCTTCCTGGGACCTTTGTTCTTTGGTTCACTGGATGAAGCCCTCTTACTTAAAAGGGAACAGGGAGCAAGTTTCATGGTCAGAATCCCAGGCACCTAGGAGCCTGCCCAGCCCCAAAGAGTAGCTCAGCCTCCTGTGTTCATGCTCAGGGGCATGTATGGATGTGTGGCTTGTCTGTTTGCTTTCACCTCATTGATCTGCTCAGCGGTGACCCCCTCGCCAGACTCTGAATTCTGTCATGCTCCATCAGCTTATTATGACCAAACACACTAAACACAGAAGGCACTGTGTAGTGAAAATGAACTTGAACACTATTGGGCTGTGCTTGGGGCTCCTCTCTCTGTTCAAAGAGAAGCACTGGGAAATTATTCAATAATGGCTTATTTGTCTTTTTTTTTTTTTTTTGTATGTGTATGAGTGTACTGTCTGCATGCAGGTTTGTGCACCCATTGTGTCATGCAATGCCGTGGGGGTCAGAAGAGGGTCTCAGATTCCCCTGGAACTGGAATTCTTCTGGAATTGGAGTTATAGATGGTTGTTAGCCGCCATGTGAGTGTTGGGGATCGAACCCGGGTCCTCTGCAAAAGCAGTCGGTGCTCTTAACCTCTAGGCTATCTCTCCAGCCCTTATTTGTCTTTTTAATTGAAACTTTCATTTCCTTAGAACTCAAGAGAACTGTTTAAAAACCTTAGTCAGGGCTGAAAAGATGGCCTATGGTTAAGAGCGCCTACTGCTCTTGCAGAGGACCCGGGTTCGATCGCCAGCACCCACATGCATTGCACGACATGGGTGCACAAACTTACATGCAGACAGTCCATTCATACACATAAAAAATAAATAAAATAAAATAAAAAGACTTAAAAAAAACCCTTAAACAGTGTCCTGGAGGAAACTAACATTGGGAGTGGGAGCAGGGGTGGTGCATCAGTCACTTCCCTGTGATAAACCACCATGACCAAGGAACTCATAAAAGGAAGAGTTTATCTTAGCTTACAATTGATGGTTCCAGGGAATTAGAGTCCACTGTGGTGGGGAGGCATGGTGGCAGGGGCTGGAGCAGAAAGCTGAGGTTCACATCTTCCAGTAAACATGGGAAACAAGAGAGAGAGAGAGAGAGAGAGAGAGAGAGAGAGAGAGAGAGAGAGAGAGAGCAACTGGAGCCTGCAAGGCTTGTTGAAGTCTCTAAGCCTGCCCCCATTGAAGTACTTCCTCCAGCATGGCCACACCTTCTAAGACCTCTCAAAATAGAGCCACCAACTGGGGACAAAATGTTGGAATACCTCCAGCCTATGGAGGACATTCTCCTTCAAACCACCACAGGTGGGATAGAACATGAGGGTTTGTTGAAGGGGAAGGAAGAAGACTTTTGTTGTAGCTGGTTGGGTTCTGACCTGGCTCCTGCTTCTCCACAGTCTAGGAGATTTCTCCCACCTACTCCTTCTCCATCCAAGAAGCGTGTGTGGTTGAGGGGAGGGAGCGTGAATCTGGCCTGCTAGGTTGGTTAGATAGGCATTGAGTCCATTGTCACCTTTCTGCTGACCTTGGCACAGGGGCTTCCAGCTCTTGTATTTTATGAATGATGGAATCATGAGGTTCTTTAGGTGGATCCGCATTAGACAGCTGTGGATAATTTAAACCTTCTTTGAAATGGACTTTTCAGTTGTGCTGCCAGCAGCAGAGATGGAGCTATGGATCCAGACTGACCCCCTCCCATCCAGTTTATGTAGGGGAAGGGATTAAGGCTCAAAGGATGAGAGAGTGAGAGAGCCCATGTGAACACCCACAGTGCTCTCTGGGATCCAACTGGCACCATGTTGGGCAGACAGTCCCATGTGGGACCTCACCAAGAGGGACATAACAGGAGCATGCAAGGGGCCTTGTAAGTGAAATGCCCCCCTTCACTCTGTAGGAACAATCCATTAAATCCACTAGCAAAATATTCCTGAGACTCTGTCCTCAGTCCATCTCACAAGTCTATGGGGTTGGAGAGGAGGCAGACTGAAAAAATGGCTGCTGGAGCCTGTGCCTGAGCCAAGCATACACCACTCTCCTGAGAAAGGAATATTCACTAAGACAACAGCCTTTCGCAGAAACCAGTTATATTCAGATAAGGATGCTATCCTCAACTTGAAGCACCTTTGAGTTCCCATGATAACTTGGTCACCTTGGTTTATGATGCCAAGAATCAGAAATGTAGCACCCAAAATGGGACCTGGATTGCCTGTCCCAGCCAGGGGTTAACTCACAGGTACTGTCCTGATGCTGGCCTCACAAGGTTGTTTTGGGGGTTTGAAGGTCCAGCAGGTACTGTAGAAATTGTTTTTGTTGTTAACTTTGTGTTAAGGATGTATAACTTGATGCAGGGAAAAGCTAAATAACTTGCCTAAGATCACACAAGTAGAAACTGACATAGGTAGTCCTCAAACCTAGGAGACTCAACTTTATAGTCAATAGAATTTAAAATCGTATAACTATACTAATTTTCTTCTTACATTTATGATATGGTTATTTAAGTTGTCTAGGTAATTGTCTTAGCATGAAGAAATAATATATTTTGATGAATTAAGTTTTATATTTTTCCAAAAGAAATATGACAGCAGGATAATCTTTTATACTCAAATCATCCAACATGATCAAAACAAAAACCATTTTTGTAGAATTATTTGAGTTTCATCCATTTCCCCCAAAGCCTCCCCCAAGCTTCTATTATTCAAACAACTTTCTTTTAAAGTATCTATACAATCAGTTTAATTGTATTGACACTGGAGACTCACCCAATTAGCACATATTTGGTCTGACAGAATGAGGCATATAAGGACACAAACTAGCATGAATAGAAGAAATGTTTGTTGGAGTAGACTATTTTGATAATATTAGTGATATTTTCATCATGGTATTTGCTTTCATAAGCAACCTGACAATAGCAGGGACTTGGATAATGAAGGCTGAGCTAATGACGACCCCTGGCAGTTCACAGACATGAGCCATTCCTTAAAAAACAACCACAGCTTAGCTAACTCAGTGATACTGTTGGGTTTATATAGAGACAGCCTCTAAGATGGCCCTCGATGCCTGCCTCTTGGTACTAGTGCTCTTGTGTGATTCTTTCCCTTTCAGTGACTTGTTTCTAACCAGTATGTACTGGAATGCCTATGACATGTACACTGGGTTGCTGTGTAAGTTTGGAGTACCTTTACAGCTAGTGGACTCTTCCTTGCATACTTTCATGAACTAGCTGCCATTTTGTGTCTGCCACAGTGGAGAGACCCATCTGATAGTAGATCACCAGCTAGCAGCCAGGAAGCATCAAGACCGTTTAGTCCATCACCCTTGGAGGGAGCTGAATTCTACTAACAGTCCTATGAACTGGTAAGTGGATCCTTCCCCAGTCAAACCTTGAAATGACATTGCAGCCCTGGCCCAGACTGACTGTGACTTTCAGATGGTTATCTAGAATAGAGAACCCAGACAAGCCCCACTGGGACTCCTAGCCTTCAAAACTGAGAAAACTGTGTTGTTCTAAGCTATGACCTAAAAATGGGTAACCAATACAATGATTATATTGAACAGGACATTTAATCCAATGGGTTTGTGTTTTGTTTTGTTTTGTTTTTCAGAATCCCATGGATACTGTGCTGCACTTTCTGTGGGTGTGCTATGGTAGGTAAATAAGGAGGTAAAAACAGAGTCAATGCAATTTATTTTATTTTATTTTATTTTTTTCACATAAATTTATTTTATCTAGACCCATGTCTCCCCCATTCTCCCACCCCACCAGAGCTTATGCATTCTGCCAAACATGCTTTTCATCTCTTTCTCAGTATTTTTCAATATTCTCCATGAGGAAGTTGACTGTTTTGAGCAAAAGTTCACTGTTTCAGTCAGTTCTTTGATGCAGTCCTTTCTGTTGTTGTTGTTGTTTCCAATATTCATCACTCCCAACTGCTTTGGACAAAAGCTCAGGGGGCCCTACACAAGAAATACTTACAACTAGGTAATTGGCACTCTTATCCACAGACGAGGGATACCATTCCTTGTTTGTTTTTCTGGGACTGTGTTACTTCACTCAGCATGATGTCCTCTAGGTCCAGCCACTTTCCTGCAAAGCTCATGATGTTGTCTTTCTTTACTGCTGCATAGAACTCCATTGTGTAGATGTACCACATTTTCTCTATCGACTCATCAGTTGAGGGGCATTTGGGTTGGTTTCAGCTCCTTGCTATTGTGAAAAGAGCTGAAATAAACCTGGCTGTGTATGTATCTCTGCGGTGGGGTGAGTCTTGAGGGTACATGCCCAGGAGTGGTATGGCTGGGTTGGGTGGCAAGTTCATTCCAAGTCTTCCAAGGGTTCTCCACACTGCTTTCCATAGTGGCTGTACGAGTTTACATTCCCACCAGCAGTGGATGAGTGTTCCCCTTTCCCCACAACCTCTCCAGCACTTGGTATCATTTGTTTTCTTGATCCTAGCCAGTCTTATTGGAGTAAGATGATATCTTAAAGTGGTTTTCATTTGCATTTCCTTAATGATTAGTGATGTTGAGCAGTTCTTGAGGTGTTTCTCAGACATCTCTAATTCCTCGCTTGTGAAGTCTCTGTTCAGTTCTTTGCTCCATCTATTGAGCGGGTCGTTTGTTTTCTTTTTTCTTTGTTTTTTGAGTAGTTTATATATTCTGGAAATCAATGCTTTGTCAGATGT